>VXBU01000405.1:4165-43722 GCA_013400315.1 Bombycilla garrulus | reverse complement strand
GCTCATCCCTTCGGGATGCGGGATGCCGGCCGGAGGGACGAGGGCCAGGCAGAGAAGAGCTCCCCCGCTCCCGGGACAGTCCCCCCGGGGATCCGCCGGGCCTTTCCGTGCTGTCCCGGGCGGGACCTGTCGGGCTGCGGGCCCCGCGCCTCCCCCGCCCCGCCGGCTGTGCGACGTGTCACCGCGGCGGAGCGCTGCCCGCCGGCCCGGCCCGGCCCCTTACCTTGTTAGTGGGCACGGAGCGGAGCCGCTTGAAGATGGCGGCGATGTCCTGCTTGCTGGGCTCGCACANGCCTGGCGCCGAGGGGCGGCGCGGCCCCGCCCGGCCCGCCCGGTTGCCGCGGAGACGGGAGCGGAGCGAGGCGGCCCCGGGGTGGGAAACCCGCACCCACAGCCTGTGCCCTGCACAGAGTCACAGGAGCGTTCGGCCTGGAAAAGGAGCTCGGGGATGAGGAGCCCAACCTTTGAACGCTCGCCGCCGTGTCAGCCGCGCCGTGGCACTGAGCGCCACGTGCATCTTTCCAACAGCTCCAGAGATGGGGACTCCACCGCCTCCCTGGGCAGCCCGTTCCGATATCTAATCATCCTTTCCATGAAAAAAAATCCACCTTATGGCCAAACCAAACCTTCCCTGGCACAGCTTAAGACTATGTCCTCTCATCCTGTCCCTTGTTCCCTGGCAGCAGAGTCTGACCCCCACCTGGCTGCACCCTCCTGTCGGGGGAGCAGTAAGGTTCCCCTGAGCCTCCTTTTCCTCCAGGTTGAACATCCCCAGCTCCCTCAGCCACTCCTCATCAGACCTGTGCTCAGCTTGCCTTGTCTTGCCTTGCCCAGCTCTCTTCCCTTCCCTGGACATCTCCAGCCCCTCAATGTCCATCTTGCAGTGACACGTCCTGAACTGGACACAGCACTTGAGGTGAGACCTCAGCACTGCCCACCACGGAGGGACAGTCACTGCCCTGGTCCTGCTGGTCACACCATTGCTGACCCAGCCCAGGTGCCACTGGCCTTCTTGGCCACCTGGGCACACACTATGGACCAGCAGACCGCAGCCCTTTCCTGCTGTGCTCTTCCCAGCCGCTCTTCCCCAGCCTGGAGCTGCTGGGGGTGTTGTGACCCAAGGGCAGGATGCGGCACTTGGCCTTGTTGAATCTCATTCCTTTGGTCTCAGCCCAGCTGTCCAGCCTGTCCAGATCCCACATCATGTGATGTGGGAATGGCAATCAGCCCCTCCCAGACCTCCAGTATTTTTTCTTTTTTTACTAAACTAGAAGGCCTGATATGAAACTTTTAATATTTTTAGGATTATGAAAAAGCCAGAAACAATAAAAATCTTTTTTTCCTGTCTCTCCTTATACTTCACAGTATAAGGAATAGGCTACAAAGACAACATCCAGGAATTTTTCATAAAATCAATTAATTTTTCCTCCTTCTCTCTAAAGGTCATCACATACTGTAGAAATCTGAGAGGTGTACGACCCAGGGTACTTGTAAGGCTGTTGGCTGAAGACATTTGCAAGCAGAAGTGTAAAAGAAATGGACCTCCTTGGAAATACCAGCCATATAGCCTTCCTCAGAGTCATATTCAACTATCAAAAAAAAAAAAATTATAATATTGGCATATTTGGCTCTGACACCTCACTGATTGCCTTGTATTACCCTTACCTTTCACTGCCTTCTACCACTCATCTAGTATTTCTAATATTCTAATATTACCACATGTCCAGTCTCATGATTTTGCCTGTGTCTTGGGTTTAATTTGTGGCTTTTTGTGTTTTATGTGCTACATTTTTATCTTGAGAAAGGGAGGACAAGGGTAAGTAGCAAGATCTATAAAACAGGTGTGCCGCAAACAGGCTACCTCACAAAAACTGACACTCATACAAATACTAAATGTTATTTTTCCTCCAGTCTGAATAATAGAAGACTGGAGGAAAACAAACCAAACAAATGCCAGCAAAAGTGCTTTACTGAATCCCTTTATTGACTTCTGTGCATACATATATATTATAAAGATGGGGTACATTACCAACAGCAGCAACAGATAAAATACAGGTAAGTTGAGATACAAGAAATGTTGTAGAAACATTTGCTCTATGGACTCCTCCTACTTAGGGTCTGCAAATCCTCTGCAGCCTGCCACAAAGAAGTTATAGTGGATAAGATCCAGAAATAATAAAAAAACAGACAATAAGGTCATAATTACAAGCAAATGCATTTGAACTTCAGGTGCCTCAGTTCCAGTGGAGGACTCAGTTTTAACTGAAGTGATTGCATGTGGGGGAAAAAAGCCACAAAAAATACAAAAATCAATTACTGCCCTAAGACAGAAACAGTATATTATGGGATGCTCTTCTGGACAAGTGGAACAGAATAATATTAATTCAAGCCAATGAGGATATGAAACTGAGACTTCTCTACTAACATTTAGTTTATTGAACCTTCAATATCCCTTTGATACAAATCCAACTAAAGGCTGTCAGAAGAAGAAAAATCAAGTCCATGACCAGGCTTTATAAAAAAATCTCAGTGTAACCTTTCCCATTCCCTGTTTTGTCCATGAGTTGTTGCACTTGCATATAATCCAAAAGCTTATCTGTATGGCACATCAGTGCAAAATCAAGTCAGATGTGAATTAAAAGTCTCCACCTGATCATTTTTGTTGTCTAAACTAGGCCCAAATCCACCTTTTGATGCAGGAGCTTGAGCCCATGTCTTGATACATGCACTGATATAGTTGGGTGGTCACTGGTATTACAGGATTAAGAAAATTCCAAGTAAAGTTAATATATGTCTTGTCCACGTATGGAGAGGTTAGAGGTTTAAGAGAGATCTGGAATGACAGAACTGGAGAGAGATCAGACTGATGGCATGTCTTCCTTTTGTCTCTTCAGCCAAAAGAATGTAAAATAAAACAAGCACCACGTGTCCCGTTTCGTTGAAGAACCAGAACCTTCCTGTGCTGACTTATCTGGAAATAAAAGAAACAAAACCTGCTAGAATTAGAGTACCTCACTGAAGCTCAACCCGCTGTGAGCGTTATTATGGCTGCCTAAAAATACCGGGCTTTGGTTTGAGAGCCTCCTTGCGCCTCCTGTGCTGAATGCCAGGGAATTGTATGGAACTCCAGCAGGGCTGGGAAGGGCTTACCCTGTGTGGCAGCAGGGTCAGTGGTTGTAACATTTCACCGCCAGCAGGATGACCGTGACGAGCAGAATCACCGCGCAGAAGAACAGGGCGACGACAACGTAGCACCAGGGGGAGTTCTCCGAGCAGGTCACTGCCAAAGGGACAAGGGACCGGGTGTCACCGCGCGCAGGAGCAAGGCAACTTTTGTTCTGAGTTATGGGAGTATAAAAAAATCAGCGTCCCTCCTGCTATAAACACAGCACCTGTGTATCTATATGGGTTTATACGTATACAAACCCGTGTGTAACTATTAAAATCACACTTTCAGGGTCAGAGGAAACTTTTCCTGGCCAGTCTTAAATTTTATCGTAAAGTCGTTGAGAAGAAGCCTAAAAATACGACCTCTTGCCTTTAGTGGCAGAGCACAGCTTTGCCAGCACTGCTGTGCCAGTGTTTTGCTGCATGCACACACAGCACTGGCAGTGCTTCCCACTCTGGAATATTCCCTGCCTTCTCCTCGGAAATGGCTTGCAGTGGTTGTGCTATCCTGCGTTAATTGTCTGAGGTTGCACAACAGGAGACCCACAAAGAAAGCTTGAAGGTCCCATCCAGGCTTTTAAAAAAAATATAAATAAAAAAAGAATTTTATAGGTAATTTGAAATTCGCAGATTTCCATAATTTTTAAGCACAACAAAGACACATTTACACAGTTCTTTAGCTGGTCTTTAAATCCCCGCCTCCATCATTTTCTCCTCCAACTTTAATCCTGACTAGGATCGCTGTGTTCTTTTGATCCCCATTCCTTAATAATTTCCATATAAACTGCTCAGAACAAACATTTGGCTTCTGTGGTTTTAAAGAGGTTCCAGTTAAGAATGTGAAGGGACAGAGCTCTCCTAGTAGCATTTATCCATATGTAAAGCATATATGGGTTTTGATATTCCTTGAACAAAATTCTAAAAACCTGGATAGTGTAGCCAGAATCAGAGAAAGAAAGGGAGGAATTGAGGACTAGGATGTAAAAAGGAGCCAAAAAGCATACAGGTCAATGGCCCTATATCTAAACTGGATTACTGACAACATGTTCCATGCTGCATTCCAAGGCTGGATTCACTGGGATAAAATCGTAGGGCATTTCAATGAAGCCAGTAAATTAGTTTTGTCTTTGTAACAGGGTCTCCAGCTGGCCCTTGTCTGCCTGACTGCCACTTTTATTCAGAAAAACCATCTGAAGATTTCAGTTTCTTTTTCTTGTTGTGGGGCCAAACTAAACCCTGATGGAAATGTTTGCTTGCACTAGCATTTCCCACAGCTAACATTTTTCCCATACATATATTAATTATTCTTATGCATCACATGAATACAGTATTCTGTTCTTCATTTTCACCTCAAAAACAAGAGTCTAAACTCATATCCAATATATTATTTCACTTTGCAGAACAAAATTTTCTTTCAGGGCTGGTTACACTGTTTGAGACAGTTTAAAGTGTATTAGAATTTTAACTTAAGAAAAGACAGTAGTAATTTTTCTGGAATTGCCAAAAAGCTGTTCAGAATTTTTGCTTTTTGGCTATTACTTTCCAAAAGTAACTCAGTTTTGCTTCAAATACTGTTGTCAGCCTGTTTATTCACCCAAAATTCATTTGGAAGTGGAAAGCAATACATGGAAATTGTTGCTAAAATGAACAGAAGAGTTTTTAAGTGCCTCCACTGCAAAATTAATTTTAAGCATGTTTTGAGCATCCTTCAGGAGTGGGGAGCAGGGAAAAATGGATTGAAATCACCTGCAGCAAAGAGAAAGTGACTCTCTCCCATACTCTGGAAAAATACGAAGTTTAGCTGCTGAAATATAATGAGAAAATGTGAAGTGTCCTGCAGTGTTGCCATACCTGAATGTGTAATTTTGGGTGTGCTCTCAGGTGTGTCGGATCTCCATTTCACATTCACCTCAGCATAAGTGACTGGATCACCTGGAGGAACAAAAAGGGCTGAAAGTACTAGAAGAGTTCCTGCAACAATGGTCCTTCAATGCAGTATTCTAAATAAATACATACATACATACATACNAAAAGGGCTGAAAGTACTAGAAGAGTTCCTGCAACAATGGTCCTTCAATGCAGTATTCCAAATAAATAAATAAATACATACATAAATACATAAATAATATTAATTGATTAAATTTTAGAAAATTTTACAAATCCTTCTGGGTGACTCTCAGTTACCATATGCTGAACTACTCTATTATGAATCCTATTTTTTCCTTGTCATTCCATATCTTACACACACATTTATATATCCTGTCAGTCTTTAAGCAGAAGTTAATCACTGGCAACTTCTCTTGGCTGAATTAATTTTTTTTCTGTTTACTTCTTAATAAACCACAAGTGAGGCTGTGACAGTCATGGTCACAACCATTATAAAAAGTACTTCATCCTGTGTTACAAGTGTTTTTGCAACCAACAGAGAGCATAAAATGTGTTGCCAAGGTGGGCTTCCCCAAAGGTGTGGGATATGTCACTGACCTCAGCAGTTTTTGGTAGGTGTGGTAGCAGAAGGAAGGAAGGAGCTGTATTTTTATATCCACTGCGACACACCACAGCCTCCAGGGTTGCCTGCTTTGCATGTTTTGCCTCATTTCCCAGGAGCTACTTTCAAAACATTTGCTCACTGATAGTGTATGAAATAAGATTTTATTTTTTTGCCTGAAGAAAAGCAACCTCCTAAAGGTGCCAGAGCTGCTGAGATCAACTTTAGATTTACACAAAATATCTAATCCAATCCATTTTCAGAACTAAACATCTTTCACAGGCAACAGCATGGCAGAAGGTGAGGACTCAGTTTCCTCTATAGCTGTGATTTTATATCTATAAGAACATTAAAAATATTAATTATATAAATAGATGATTTTTTTTCTGCTATATCTCACTAGGACCCACTGGTGCTATTAATAAGTGCCAAATTCAAGACTGATTCAAAGTATGATCATGCTGGTACACTCTAAAACATAAGAAAAGCATTTTGTGTGAAATTTGGTTGCTTAATTCACCTCATAATTGGCCATTTGAATTTTTTTAGATTCTGAATTTCCAAGCATCTTATATTGGCAAATTTCAGAAGTATGATCTTGGCTTAGGGGGCTCTCAGAATAATTTATACAGCAATTTCTAAGCATGATTCATTGAAATAAATTAAGTTGTGTGAAAGCACTTAAAACTATAACATATAACTGGAAATTTAAGGGACAGGTGAGGAAAAATGAAAATATATGGAACAGACTTTTATGCTCTCCAAGTTTGAGACATTTTCACAGTGAGTTGAACTGGGCATGGGGGTGCATCTGTAATAAATCCTATGGGGACGGTTCTACATTGGAGTTCCAAGGATTGTCCTGGCAGTGCAGCTCTTCTGTAGAGAACTGATCAGGAAATTTAAGAGGCAAGCGAAATTAACAATGAAAGACAAAGATTTCATACCTGTACAGGTGCTTTTCATACTCTGTTCCAATAAGTGAATAAAAATATCGAAGTTTTAAGAATAAGTATTGCTTTACTGGCATACTTTTCTTTCCTATTGGAACCTCTGAATATTATAATTTAAAATAAAATTTTCACTTGATACTTTTGTTTTAAAACCATTAATTATTTCCTACCTAAGTCCATTAATGGCTATATTTTGCACGTTATTTTTTGAAAATAATTTTTAAGCAATGCAGTTTTATAGTTGAAGGCATTAGTAGGCTATACACAAATTTCAGTACAAACAGTTTTCAAAATTATAGAAAATTCTGTTAAATCTTGACTGGTATTTTTCTCAACACAACTTTTAGAAGAGAAAGAAAGAGGGACAGAGAGAGAAAGAGAGAAAAAAGAAAGGAAAAAGAATTTTAAAAGAAAATAGAAACAGACCTATCACTTTAGAATTTAAAAATATTTCTGGTATCCAAGAAACTGAATCAAATTAAAATACATAAATGTAAGTGGACTGCCGGAGAGAGAAGTCCATTCTTTGAACTTCAACTGTCAATGAGTTTCCAATAATCTGTATAAAGATCTTCAATGTCTGAACATTATTGTGTTTGAGAAAGATCCTATTTCAGCCATCTTACTGAAAGCCAGAATGAGATTTTAAAGGTCAATCTTTTGCTAGAGTTCAGCATTCATCCTATCAATAAACATGAATTTGCCATACCAATAGATGTACATAATAAACAGAGCTGGGTATTAATAGTTATAAAAGACTTTCCACATGATTTCAGCTGCCAGCTAATGATTTAAGAAAGAGCGAAAGTTTTAAAAATCTGCCAGTGAGTGAAGGGAAATAAGTAATATTAAGATAAGTGGTTTTTTACCTGCATCTGAAGCTTCGGAAATAAAATTCCCTCTTTCCTTGGGCGACACTTTGGTGTAGAGCACCTCACTTGCCATTTTGAAAAGTTGCTTTCAGCTCTCAGGTCTGCAATCAAAATGGACTCACTGAAAAAAACACAGCCCCTATTTCTGACCTCCTCCCACCACACCACATTAGGTCAAAAGATATGTTTAGATGTCTGTGAAGCGGAAGGAAACTAGAACCTTTTTTTTTAAATGTAAATTCTCTCCTTGTAGCTTTTGATAATTCTTCATTATTACTCCCTTCTCTTGGTGTTCTTGGTGTTCTATTAAAAACTGGAATTTTGATCAATTTTCTCATAAACTGTGACTTTCAGCCCACACATAATTTTCATTTGGAACCTGAGCTGGCAACATGCTAAGTCTATTCATATTCTCATCAAACCAACTGGACATTAAAATGTGTTTCAACAGAAGACTGAGTTCATGATTATTAGATTGTTCATTTTGTGATTATTAGATTGCTTTAGTTTGTGACTGTCAGATCACTTCCTCCCAAACCATCTATAGGTCAGGATTGAAACCAGAAAGCAATGATATGGGGAGGAACAGAAAGAATATCTGATATGGCTATAAAAACTAATTTAAATATTTTCGAAAGAATGTTTTTCTGAATTTAAATTTTTAAAAAATATTTCATACAGAATAAAATTATTTTTAAAAGTTGGGTTCAAAAATGTTCCTATAAGGCCCACTTCCTTTTTTTGTTGGATTTCCCTCCCCATAGAAATTTCTAAATTTTGGGGGGTTTTTTTTCTAAATTTTGGGGGTTTTCTGGTAAGTTAGAATGATACCAAAACTTTGAATTCTTCACACAGAGGAACTTCTGCTCTTCAAACAGCTCTACACCACATTCTAATCCTCATATCCCTGGGACACTCAGAATTAAACCAGGGCTGAGTGTGGCTATGCTTTCTCTGCATGTTGATTTTCAAATTTTCTCAATAAAGGCAGAAAAAGTGGTTCTTTGGAGTTTTCATGGTGCTAAGTCAAGCAGTGCAATATTTTACCCTCTTGGGACCAGCCATAGAAGAAGGATGAATATTTTGGCATTTTCAGTATATATCACTGAGATGTTTTGCGAATGTGCCTTCACAATCCTGGTAACTAAAAGATTCTGCATTAATCATGGAATGGTTTGGATAAGAATATGTAATTAAAGACTATGTAATTCCAACCCCTCTGCCATGGCGGGGATACCTTCCACCGGGCCAAGCTGCTCCAAGCTGGCTTTAAGGGATGGGGCAGCCACAGCTTCTCTGGAAAACCTGTGCCAGGGCCTCATCGCCCTCACAGGGAAGGATTTCTTCCCAATATCCCATCTCAACCTGCTCTCTGTCAGTGTGAAGCCATTCCTCTGACATTGTCCTGTCACTCCAGGCCCTTGTCAAGAGTCTCTCTCCATCTTTCCTGTGGGCTCCCTTCAGGCCCTGCAAGGCCACAGTGAGGTCACCCCAAAGGCTTCTCTTCCCCAGGCTGAACAATCCCAATTCCCTCAGCCTTTCCTGCCAGCAGAGCTGCTCCATCCCTCTGATGCCCTTGGTGTCCCTGCTCTGGGCTGGCTGCAGCAGCTCCCTGTCCTTGCTGTGCTGGGCCCAGGGCTGGGTGCAGCCCTGCAGGGAGCTCAGCAGCTTGGTGAAGAACCACAATGTCCTCTTCTTTCCTGGAAAGGAGGACAGCAAAGAGAGAAAGTGATACTCTCCCTTACTCTGGAAAAATGTGCTCTTTGACAGCTGAAATATAATGAGAAATTGTGAAGTGTCCCACGGTGTTGCAGTACCTGACTGATCTTTCAGGAGAAAGTGGGAGGACTGCAGAGGTACCGGCTGGAAAGCAGAAGATTGCAAACAGCTGAGATTTAGGAATCAAAAGATTATAGGGTTAAAGCTTTTCTGTCCAAAGTAGCGTGGAATTAATCCCAGGGTGATTTGGGTTGGAAGAGCCCTTAAAGACCATCTAGTTCCAGCACACTTCCAGTTCCAACATCCTTCCCCTTCCAATTCCAGAATCTTCCCCTTTCCTTAGCAGGCAGGTGATAGTTCAGTAGAAAAAGACTTTTTTTGCTTGAGATTGCAGCCAAGTTGTTCTGAGGAAGATTCTTTAACAAAGTAACACAAAGAGGTTTGTGTTAGTAGTGGGGCACTAAATTCTCCTCAGTGCCAGTAATGCAAAGCCAGGCTAAATTTATTTTATGTATATAAAGATGTACCTATTAGAATGATATTCAAGAATTTGGAAGAAGTTTTTTTCCCTCCTCCATTCATCCTTTGCATTTGAATTACACAAAATAGTCACTAGATGTCTCTACTTCATCATAAAATGTATCAGAATTTCCATTCCTTTTAAACTGATAGAAATTTGAAATGTTTATGTAGCTTTTTTTTTTTCCGGAAGTATGAGTTACGTAACACTGACCTGTTTGATTCCTTGAGTTCTGCAGATAAACCTGCTCTGTCCCAGCACCTAAAGCTCTGCTATAGTTCCCAGTTAAAGGAAATTCTCTGGCTTAGGCTAAAAAACCCAGCATTTTCCCTCCCTGAAACAGATAATAGCAGGTTGTTATTCCTGAATTGGGCTGAGTAGGAAGGGGAAAACCTTTCTTTACTTTATGGTTCTGAACTCTTCCCTAGGGAGGATAAATTCATATAATTTATATCCAAAAGAAACACATTTATGGATATAAATCTCTATGGATGTAGGCCATTGTTTCACTTAAAGTTTTCAGCTTTTGAGTATAAACTGAGAAGCTGACTAAACCTGAACAAGAATAAAAGCCACTAATAATAGTATTTTAAAAGTATGTGCTTTCCCCCTTCCACCCTTTTTTTTCCCCTGTTAACCAATCTCCGTGAGTTGGCAGATGCAAACTTAGTATCCCTGAATAATAAATCCTGTATTTTCAGGAGGGTGGAGGCCTTCCCATCTGATAATTAACCACCTTTTCCCTTATGTTGTCCTAGAAGGGGCATAGAAAAATACTTCAAATTCAAGAGTACTGGATGCTGAACCTTCAAGATTTCCTCTTGATAACCTTATTTCAAATATTTGAAAATCTTCCCGAGTCTGAACAGATCAATCTACAATGTATATCATTAACAAGGCTAACAAAAAGGATCTGATGCTGGGTTGAAATTAGTAATCATCTGTCTTCTGCCAAAAAGTAATGCAGTGTTTTATGCACAATGTCCAAAAAGCCATGATCTTAGAATATTTTATGATGCATTAAGGTAAACTCTGAACGGCTGTGAAATCCCACTGGAAGCATTGATACTTCAGGCATATTTCCTGTAAAAATAGGTTAATGAAATTTTGGATAGGTTACCTGGAAGTCCTAATACTGCAGGAAACACCGTAGCAGTTTGTTTTTATTGTTATTCCATGCTGTCGTAGTTTGAATGTGGGCTTATAAAGCTAAACTACTGAATTCTGGTCCATCCCTTGCACAGCTGACCTAAACTGTCATTCACAAGTTTATTTTTGACTGCATAATTTTGAACTAGTATTATTTGCATATTAAGGAATGAAAATATATATGAATTGTAATTCTGCAATTAATAAAGTCCCCTGTTTTTTCCAGAGCTTTTCTGTTTCAATCAATTAAAGTCTGACTGGCTCTGACAGCTCGCAGGAAAGCACTCAGATAAGAGTGGTGGGAGTTCAATTAATGGCAAGAAACACTGGAGGTAGACCTGCTGAGAAAATCCTGAATGTCCCACTGATGCCAGCTTCACACCCAGGAATTTCCATACTCAACTGCCCTAAGGTTATCCCTGCTTTACTCTGGTGCAGCTGAAATAGGAGCTCGTGCTCTGCACTTCAAGAGCTGTGCAGGTGGTTTATAACTTATGTAAATAATTAATTTTTATGCAAACAGAATGCTAAGAGGAATGCAGGGAGTCTCAAACTTACAGTTTGGAAAGCTCCCTCCTTGAGTTCCTGGGAAGAGACTCTTAGAGAGAGGAGGAGTTGTAAGGCAGTTTGGGGCTTTTAGCTGTTGCACTTTAGATGTTCCCTCTGGGATTCTGAGACAAAAAGAAGTCAAAAACTGTCTTTAATAAACTGCACTTACATGTAACTACAGATTTTGGTTTGTGTTTGTCTGAGCCAAACTGAGCTATTTTCTGTTACCAAAGACCTTCCCCTTGCTGGCATTTTTCAGGGATCATTTTATTGTTACAAGAAAGGTTTCACTTGAGCTCAGCAGCTTTCAGGCAGCACAAGCAGCTGTTTGGCCATCAGTGATATTTGCACACACTGCCCTTCTGCTTGCAATTGCTGTTCAGGATCAGGTGCTGAAGACACAGAATACTGTGCTCAGAAAGCTGCAAAGGGAGGGAATTATGTAGGAGTGACTGATACAGCAGCAGTAACACATTCATACAAGCCCATGTTAAATATCAAACATTTCAATAACTGATTGAAATGTTTCTAAAAGGAGATGGGAAGGTCTAAATGCCTGGTCATGCATGATTCCTTACAGTCCATCAGAATTATAATTTTTCTCATAAGTTGCATAAGAACACATAAAACTGATCCCTTTCTTCTTGCAAACACCCCATTTCAGCTATTTTGCAGCCATACAAAGTTAACCTAAAAAATAGAACACGCTCCTCAGAGATATCAATCTCAAAGCCCACAGTCATTCAAATTAAGACTTTAATTGCCAATTTTTTCTATGCAGAGGTTGCTGGACATAATCATGTTCCTGCTTGCACTAACTGAAAACTCTCTAAAAGCCTGGTTATAGGGATCTACTGTGTCCAGAGGCTTTAGGGTGCAGAAACTGCATTGGCTGTAGAACCCAGCAATGCTGCCCACAACCTCTGAGGTTTTGATGTTCTCAAACCCAAAAGGGTGAACCTCACAGCCCTCCTGACCAGGCAGATCTTCAGGACTCCCAGCCCCTCTCATTCACAGAGGGGAAGGGGAGGTGATCAAGTAGAAGCTGTCTCACAGATATCACCACAGCAGCCAGGCTGCCCCATGGCAGGACACACTGATGGTGGCTGCTGAGGCAGCAGCAGCTTTCTTCTCCTGTGTCAGGGCTATTTGCACCCACAGACACCTTCCTTCCTTCCCTCGCTAACCCCAACACCCCTGAGGGATCCTGGAGGGTCCCCTGACAATCCTCTGGGGTGGACTGGGGGTCATGAAACATTTAGTGCAGGAACAAATACATGTGAGAACTGTGCCTGGGGTCTCACATTCCAGCTTCCTGTCCCATTTGTAAGGATTCCTCCTGCAGAAAAGAGAGCACCAACTGGACATAAATGGCACATTAAAGAACTTGTGCTGACTGCCACAGAAGGTGCTGCAAATGGAAAGTCTGAGTCTAGAGAAGAGGTGGGCATTTGTCAAGACTACAGACACTTTTAGCTCCACTCTCAAGGCTTCAGCTCTGACTCTGTACCAATGGATGTGCCATCCAGCCTTGATGCAGCTGGATGGCCATGCATGAGACAGGCAAGGCTCACCTCAGCCCTGGCAAGGAGAGAAGAGAAGCTGCCCTTGTGCCCAAGTTACCTCCACTTCCTGCAGCAACCATTTTCTTATTACTCAGAGGCTTAAGGTTTGCTGAAACCACAGCACCATTTGCTGATGGCTCAAATCAGGTTGTCCAAGAGCTTCCTCACACTCTATTTGCATTATTTTTTCTTTAAATCATCCACAAATAAGAGGTAGCTGCAGAATGGGGACCTATTTCCCAGGAAGAAAACTTTAGAAGGAGGTGGTTAGGAAATGAGCCTGTGTGCAGCTCTGGGGACCTGCCCAGGAGAGGGATCTGTTGGGATGAGTCTGGAGGATGAGTCTGGAGGAGGTCATAGAGATGCTCTGAAGACTGGAGCATCTCTCCTACAGGGATAGGCTGAGACAATTGGGGCTGCTCAGCCTGGAGAAGAGAAGATGTGGAGGCCTCAGAGCTGGATACTTCCAGTGCCTGAAGGAGGTCTGAAAGAGAGCTGGAGAGGGAACGTTAGAGACAGAATGGGTGAATGGCTTTAACCCGAAAGGGAGTTGATTTAGGTTGGATATCAGGAAGAAATTGTTCCCTGTGAGGGTGCTGAGGCCCTGGCACAGTGTGCCCAGAGAAGCTGTGGCTGCCCCATCCCTGGCAGTGTCCAAGGCCAGGCTGGATGGGGCTCTGAGCAACCTGGGACAGTGGAAGGTGTCCCTGCCCATGGCAGGGGTTGGGAAGAGATGATCTTGAAGGTCCCTTCCAACACAAACCATTCCATGGTTCTACAATATAACACATTGCTCCAGGCTGCTCTGCAGAAGGCAGAATTATGACAGAAGTTGTAGAAGTCAAAAGGCAGAGTACAGGATGGAAAAAGAGAGTGCCAACTTTGTGACCACAGTGCTACCAGATAAGAATGGTTCTGAGCTTGTGAACATCCATAGCCTGATAAGAGAGTCCGTGGGAACTAGTAAAGTGAAAGACTTGAAAAATTTATTTTTGTTCTGACTGTATGAGAGCATCTACATTCTATTAAAGCAGCCCTTCAGTGTCCTTTGATCTGTATCGTAAAACCTCTAGGCAGCTTCCTACTTCTTTGCATGGTGCTAAAGCCACTTACAGGAATTTTGATTTTCATTTACATGAAACATGTTTTGAAGTGGAATTTTGAGAAGTGGGGTCTTATTACATGTTGCACTGCAATGATGCTCACAAAAGTAGATGTTACTTCATGTCAGAGTTAAACAGGTTGATTTATCCAGCATATCTAACTGATAATGAACCACTGAGACCATGGCTGCTTTTAGGCATGTAAAGAGATTTCTCAGACGTAAAACTCAAACACTGCTAAAAGTCTTCACCAGTTGTGTGACCAGAAACTCTGTTTTTGTGGTTCAGTATTTTCTTGGTTCAGCATTTTCATATCATTTTTATATTTTACAGGCAGCATCACTGACCTAACAGAATATCATAGCATTTAGGAATTGGATGTTTCCTAGCTAGAAGAAGAAAATAGGATGTCAAAAGGAACAATGCCTTTACACATTGTGCCAACTGTTGCCAATTTAGGATCATCTGCAAACTTACTTAGTACCCCTTCCAGTCCTGTGTCCAGTCATTTACAAAGATGTAGAAGAGAGCAGGGCCAAGGATGGAGCCCTGTGAAACCCCCAGCAGTGACAGGTTGCCAGCCTGATAGAAAATACAGCTCTCTTGTTTTGCTTCCTTTCAACATCTGACTTTTTGTAGGCTGGCTTCTTGCTGTTCTGCCTGGTCGCTTATCTCTGCCATTATTCACTGGATCTGTCATCTCAGTAAAAGAACTATGAATATCTTTCTGAAATAAAGGAAAAGTCCCAGTGTTTTTGCCTTGGATTCACAACACCACATTGCCAAGAAAGGTTTTGCGTTTCTCAGAATTGCTCTTTGTTTATTCAGTTAAAGCGTGCGCTGGACTTCACAAAAGAAAAGGAAATGATATAGCATTTTATATATGTGTGTGAGTGGCTTTGAAGTTCTCTTTCTGGTGACATAAAATCTGAAGCGTGAAGTGTGTTTGAGTAACAAGAAACAGGATGAAAAAGGAGGCCAGTTCTCTAAATGTGCAGAAGAGGAACAAGGTTTGTGTAAAAACACTGCACACCAACTGCAGGTACACACCTACTCAGAAAATTCCAGGGGAACGTTATGTTTAAATGTAAACATGCCTGTGTTTTCCTGGATTGCTCCCCTTTGGGACCTTCATCCTTCTGTTGAGGCAGTGTCAAGGCTTGGGACTGTCTGACTTCCATCCTTGCAATGCTGGCATCAGTTTCTGCTGCCAACCTGTGAACAGCCTTGAGCTTAACTTGGATGGAGATGAGAGGGGTGTTACTCTTGTCAGACTAAAAGACTGTTTTTCCTTCCCCTGGGTGTGCTTTCTGCTATCTTTATGTGTCATTACATGAAGACATTTTCACTTCTACTCCAAACTTCCAAAAACTAAATTGAGAATGTAAAGGGGATTTAGTGCAAGTGAAACAAAAGACTAAAATATTTGAACAGCATATTTAGCGGGTGCCTGACGTTTAAAACTGGTTTGTTCCTGTTCAGGAGGATAGTTCACTTAGGAGCTGATTTCTGTCAATATTCCCATGGAGGGTCTCTTGCTAATGTTTTTAAGAGCTTCTTGAGATAACCACAGGATCCACTACCTTTGTTTTGCTAGAACTTTACACAGCACAGCAAAAAGATATAACAAAAAAAGAAAATTGTAAAGTAATATAGGCTGGTGAGATGGTTATGATGGATTGACTTTAGCTGGCAGACACCCATCCAACCTCTTTCTCATTCCTGCTCTTCAACAGGACAGGGGAGAAAATAAGAAGAAAAGGGTCGTGGGTCATGATATAAACAGATAAATCACTTATCAGTTACCATCATGCAGAAAAGAGACTTGACTTAGGGAAAGTGCATTATTTCTGCAAATCAAAATAGGCTTGGATAGTGAGAAATGAAGACAAAGAGATTCCAACAACACTTTGATCCTGCTCCTTCTTCCCTCAATTTCATTGCTCTATTGCTGGCTTCTCTCCCCTCCTCACCAACCACCCCAGAGGCACAGGGGGATGGGGCAGTGGGGTCAGCCCATAACAGCTCATCTCTGCTTCTCCTTCACCCCACGCTGCTCCCCTGCTCCAGGGCTGATCCTCCATGGACTGCACTCCCATGATTTATCACCATGAGACACTCTGTCATTAAAGGTGAAGCCAGGATGTAATCCTGACCCCCCAAAAATCCTGGTTGAACCTTGCTGAATCTGACAGCAGACAGAAATCATCATAACCATTTCAGAAGGAAAAAAAAATAACTTTCCACTGAACCCTCAGTTTCCAGAAAGAAATATTCCAGACAAAGCACTTAAAAGATCACCAAGGTCTTGCTAGAATGCCCACTATGCTGTTAGTGGAAAATACGTTGCCTGTGAATTGCAAAGTTAACAAATCTTTGCTGTTGCAAAAAGCCCAGGCTTGTACTTTTGAAGTGCAACAGAAATACTGCAAACTGTAAGGTTTCAATAGAGCTGCTTCTGTAGTTCCAGGCCTCACAGGTCTCCATTTAAATAATGGCATTAAGCTGCTCAAATGTACCAACAGCTCCTCGAGCGGACAGGAACAAAACAGAACTAAGGAACAATACATACATTTAAATGTCCTTTCCAGCTATTTAATCAGACATATGCACACCATCTTCTTTTGGTAACGTAAGGAGTAATTTCCAGCAGCTGAAAAAAACCCAGAAGTTAAGACAGCTGATTTTAATGTAAGAGAAATGAAATCAGGTCCACCAATCCAGTAAAAGGAGCCTGAGGGGCTCAAATCTGTTCTCCCTGCAGGAAGGAGTGTGCGTGCATTGAAAGAGTGGTTTTGATGGCTGTGAGATTGCACAGGAGAAAGTGCAGTGTTAGAACTACCTGTTAGAAGGGTCTGGAGTTTGTCAGAGAAAGACAGAGGAAGAGAAGAGGGAGAGAGAAAGAGTTCGTTTGTCTGTGTAATTTACACTGAAGAGTTTCTTTCCTAGTCCTGCTACTGCATGGCTTCAGTTCAAAGCACGATGGCCATCTGCTGCTCTCTTCTTGTTCAGCACACTTAGAATCACACTTAGAACCCTTTGGAAGAGTCCTTAGGAATCTTTTTGGTTTTGGTGGTTTTTACAGGTTTTGGGGGATTTTCTCTGTGTGTGTGTGTTGTTGTTGTTTGGTTTTGCTTTTTGTTTGGTTGGTTTGTTTCACTTGCAGCTGTGTTTGCAGGAAAAAAACGTGTAAGGAAAATTTAAGAATAACTGAAATTAACATTGTAAGACACTAACTTACTGTCCCCTAAGCTCTTTTCAACAGCTTCTGGGGATTTTGTCAAAAGCATCAGGAGCAGCAAGGGACAAAGTACAAAGATGTGTGCTGGAAGGCTTTAAAGCTTATCTTGCTAAACTTTACTTCTTTGAAGTGTCCAGGGAAGATCTTCTCAGATCATAAAATCCCAGCCCTCAGAGAACTCAGACATCCAGTTTCCAAACAGTTAACTAGTTTTGATGTTTAGTTCATGAGCAATACTAGCTGGACATTTATGTAAGAATAATTTTTAAGAGAAGAAAAATCAAGACCAACATCAATTACTCAGCATAGCAGGATAAATTGTGTGCAATGTTATTGATGTAAATTGTTCCAGCTTGTCCATTATTACAACTTAACTGAGAGCTCCTGGAGTGGGGCCAGTGGAAGATGTGGGGATGATTTAGGGCCTGGAGCACCTCTGCCAGGGAAAGGCTGAGGGAGCTGGGGCTGTGCAGCCTCGAGAGGAGCCCCAGCTGAGAGGGGCGCTCAGCCCTGGGTGTCCCTGTGTGCAGGGAGGGATCTGAGCAGGGCCCAGGCTCTGCTCTGGGGGCCAGCAATGGCACCAGAGGAACGGGCAGGGACTGATCCCAGCAAGTTCCACCTGGGCAGGAGGCAGAACTTCTGTCCTGTGCAGTGTCTTAGCCTTGAAACAGAGACCAGAGAGGCAGTGGAGTCTCTGTCACAGGAGATATTCCACTTCAGCAGGAAGGTGGGAGCAGATGACCCATCCTGGGATTCTTTACTGAAACCTCTCAGTGGTGATAAATTTATGATTGAAAAGTATTTCTTGTTCTTCTGTACTGCTCTTCTTTCTACTTCTTGTTTTTCCATGTTCATGATCCACACAACATTGGGCACTCTGTTAACACCCTGCTTCTCACTTAGCCTCCTTCTCCAGTTCCACTGCTGCAGTTCACTGATAGCAAATATTACAGGCTGGACTAATTCCAATGTGTTCGTTCCATTCAAGCAATACATGACCTTACTGCTCACTCTGATTCACTCTTTGTTGCTCAAGCTGGATTCTTCTACAACAAACTTTTATTAAATTTAACCCCCCCTCCTAGGCAAACATCATAATTTAGAGGCTGTATCATCTGCAGTGTTATACTAATCTGTTCTGAGGCCATTGTGACAAGAGTTTTTGAATCTTGAAATTATCAAGAAAAATTCATTCATGGTTGCATTTCTGCCTCCTGGGGAGAAATGTAAAGATTTCATGTACTTGTAAAGAAATAAGGCTAGAGAGCTGTGGAAGGGAATGCTCTTTGTTCTTCATTCCTGCCATTGGATATTAACTCCAATAACTTCTGGAAGAACTGTAAGCTGTCTGTGCTTACAAGCACCATTTGTCCATGCAATGTACAAAATTTGTAGATGGTCCCACTTTTACAACAGCTTTGCTTCCAATCTTGCAAGCAGAGAGAAATTTTTTACCCAAAAGCACTTTGACATAAAATAAATACCTTATTGGCTAAGGGATTTCTAACTCTACATGGGTATGTATTTCCAGAAAGAGCTCTGGAATACATGGAAGGAAGGGAACTGATGAATCTGGATTCAGGTTTTACAGTTTTGGAGCAACAACCCATGAATCCATGAGGTATCAGCCATCAGCCTGGCCTGCTGTCATGGTTAACCCCATCAGCAGCTGAGCCCCACAGAGCCACTCTCTCCCTCACACTTGGGGGATGGGGAGAGATGCAGAAGAGTAAAAGTGAGAAATCTCGTGGGCCAAGATAACACTCTAATAGATGAAACAAAAGCTGCACACACAAGAAAAAGCTGAAAGAACGATTTAACTCACTCTTCCCATGGGCAGCAGGTGCTCAGCCATCTCCAGGAGACCAAGGCTCCATCACACATAACTGTGACTTGGGAAACACCAGCACTCAAAACATCCCCCCTGTTCCCTCTTCCCCCAGCTTTAAATACTGATCATGATGCCATATGGGAAATCCCTTTGGTCAGTTGGGGTCAGCTGTCCAAGCTGTGTCCCCTCCCAGCTCCTGTGCAGCCTCCTGGCTGCTGGGGTGGGGTGAGAAGCAGAAAAGATGCTGAGTAATCCCTGCCCAGCAACAGCTAAAACACCCCTGTGTTACCCACACTGCTTCCAGCACAAATCCATGGCAGCTCCTGTGAATGAAACGAGCTCTGTTCCAGCCCAAACCAGCACACCTTCTGAAAAGGGTCTTGTGCTGAGGGACAGAAATGCTGAGCAGTCTTCTAGCCCTTGCCCCTGGCCTGCTGATGGGCTCAGGGAAGTCCTTTTATTTTTTCCCCTTTGTAGCTGCATCCTGGAATTGATGCCCTTCTTTGCTAAGTGCTCCCAGACCCACAGGTTAAAGTGACACCCAAAACCCAGACTTTTTTCAGACATGAGGGTAAGAGACAGGAGCTCTACTTGACCTGAAGCAAGGCAGGCTGTGTCTGCATGGCAGAATAGAGCAGAACAGGGAAGGACTAACAAAATAGATTGAAAGAAATTCAGTCTGTGAGTTTAAAAGTTTAATTATTTTTTTTTTCTGCTGTAGTGTGCGATAACCATGCACGAACATTTCTTTATAGCAATAGGTGTCTTTGTTTCAGCCTTAGCTCTGATCATGCCTTTGGGTGCTGCTTTTGCACCTCATCATACAAACAGGCTCTGCTGTGACCCAGCAGAGGCTTGGAATTGAAACCTAAACTGGACATTGAGTCATGGGACTCCCTCAGTTTAGCCTGGAAGCCTCTGTGTTGCAGCTCAGCCTTTGGGAACTGCATTTCAGACTGGCAGTTCAAATTCTTTCAAATGTGCATTATGAGGCAGCTGGAGTCCTGGGCTGAGCTGCCTGTTCTGTGGCAGGAGGGGCTGAATTCTGCTTTGCTGGATTCTGCTTTGCACCCCACGTCGCTGTTTTCAGTCTGCCTTTGCCTCCACAGGCAATGAAGGTGATGCTGTCACACCCACAAGATGGGGTGGCGTCTGCAGTTGTCACCACGTTTGCACTGCGTAGCTGGAGCTGGTAACTGTGCTGACACCAGAACATCGCTCAGTGACACCTCTCCGGCTCGGCAGTTGGAAGGGGGGAGTCTGTGTGCACCCAGGAGCACGTCAGGACGGGGAATGACATGAGCTCGCCTCCCTTTGCCTGCCTCCGCAGAGCCCCTGAAGCTCCAGGCTGTCAAGCTCTACACGATGTGCAGAGAAATCCTACACAACAATCCCACCATCTTTCCTTGCAGGTGCTGCAAGAGAGTCTGGGCCCTCAGATAGCTCCATGTTCCGCCACAAGGTCTGAAAATTCAAGGCTAAAACACCACTCCCCCTCCCCAGACATATGGATGCTTGATACACAGCTCCTGGTATTGTAGGGACCTCACAGGGTTCTGTAAGCTCTCATATTAATCCGGATTCTTTTTCTGGGAGGAAAGAAGAGGCTGAGGTGAGGCTCTACCTGGAGAACCCAAAAGACACAAGATGAGGGTGGACCATGCAATAAATTAAACTCAACCCAGATCACAGCTTGTGAAGAGGCAGCTGAGGGAGCTGGTGGGGCTCAGCCTGGGGAAAAGGAGGCTTAGGGGGAACCTTCTGGCTCTGCACAGCTCCCTGACAGGAGAGGGCAGCCAGGGGAATGTCAGGTTCTGCTCCCAGGGAACAGGGACAGGATGAGAGGAAAGAGCTCAAGACTGTACATGGTTATCTCTGGATGGTTGTGACTGGTTTAGAAGACAACCATGTGACAAAAGGCTGCTGAAGTGTGTGTGCAGTGGTGGAAAGAGACCGAAAGTTCAAACAACCCCTTTGGCCTTCTAACTCTCTTTTGTGGACTAAAGTTTCAGAAAAAAACCCAAATAAGGAAAATGGAGTTTGTTTCAGGGTTGGGTTTTGGTTATTTTTTTTTTCCATTTCAGGGACTAGCTATCCTGCTGTAAAGGATGCTGAGAAGTTCAGGGGAAAACTGATTCAGAGGACAAAGCTTGTTTCATGTGAGGCCTGGTGATATGGCTGCTATGTAGGTGTCTGTGAAACAAACCATATCAGGCTCCAGTTCATAGTATCGATTTATCATTTATTATCAGATAATGAACCCATAATGCTTTAGATACGTAGCTTATAAATCATACTCGGGCAGCGCTTCTGACTAATCTGTTCCATGTCTATCAAAGGTTCTTCTTTTTCCCCACCCCAAACCTTTTTGTTTCTGCACTTAACACCATTACCAGCGTTGAGTATAGGAAGGGAAAAATCAGTAATATAAGCTTACAGCACCAAACTTTGTTTTTTTCAGGTTCCTTTGAATGCAACAAAATTCCGCAAACAGCCTGTAAAAATGTTATTTTCAACAGACCCATGTAGGTTTGCAGACCTTTGCTGTGTTGAATTTGGAGGGAATTTTCTAAGTGGGAATAAGGTACAAAACCTAGACCATAGCTCTTAGCAGGAAATGTCATGCACAGGACTCCATGTCTGAGTGTTCTAAATGTAGTTTTAGGTTTTAGGAGGTGTTTATGTTTCAGTTAAAATCTGTGAGGCGTCCCCTTGACTTGAAATAGAGGACAAAAACAATGTCATCAAAATATCCTGCAGCAAACACATGGCTAATGAAAAAGGAGTTTAAGGTCATAAAGGCAACTCAGGTTTTCCATCTGTGGAGTTGTTGGCTCAAACAGGGAATAGTTCAAGCAATGTAGGAACAGCAGCTCCTTGTAACTACTGTTACAGTAAAGTATGGAAACCTTCTTGTAAAAAGTATTTGTCATATTTTTTTAGATTTTAAGTTCACATTAATGCATCATCAATATCACCTAAATTCAGCTGTTAAACCATTAAAGTACCATGTGGGTGGAGCAGGTTAGAATTTGAGTTACATTTTTGAAGCTGTGTGGTTGCAGTACTTCAACCCCAGAACATCTTATAAGATCATGCACAGGAGCACAGAGCAGCCACAGCACAAAAATTGTACTTTATTCTCGTGAGAACCGGCAAACCTTTTATACCTTTGTAAGTCCATTTTTGGGCATTCCTTAGAGAAGTCCCTCTGCTTTGACCATCAAGATTTTTTTCTTATATATTAGTGAAAATGATGGGTTTTAATCTTCATTTTCTCCTGCATTCTGAAGGGCAAGAGGAGACAGAATGGTGGCTGAAAACAGGCTTTGAAGCTGCACTGAAAGAAAGTACCTGAGAAGAAGTAAGCACCTTAGTGACTTCCTTTTTTTGTGTCTCTCAGCCTTCCTCAGAGCCATGGGCGTGTGAGCGTTCTGGAGGCAGGCAAAGCTGAGACAGGATGCAAATGACTGTGCTGAAGCTGCTCTTTCCATAGCTCTGAGCGACAGGATGGCAGGGGATGTCACCTACGCGGCCGTGGCCATGCTGCCCAGGGAAAGGCCACACGCTCCTTCAGGGACATCAAACCCAGGTAAAACCCCTTGGGCACGTGCTGTTTGCTCTCCTGAGCTCTCCCTCTCTTTCTCCCTCCCATTTTAAACTGGGTAAATCTGGAAGAATTCCATCAGGTGCTGCAAGGGAAGGGCAAGAAGTTGGAATAGCGGACGAGATCCTCACAGTAGAGATCAGCCAAGCTGCTCCGAAATCAGAACCACCAAGGAGCAGCAATGCAGGTCTGGTCCCAGGCTTTAGGTAACAGAATGAGAAAGAAAAAGTGTTCATTGGTTGAATAATGAGCATAATATTTCCTTTTAAATGAGTAACGTGGTCAAGATAGTGCTCCACTAAATTACTACCTAGCCCACAAATCAATGTTTATGTTCATGGAAAAGGAGCAGTAAATTAACCAGTAAATCAGGAAACTAGTAGCAGTCAAAAGTACAGTCACTGACACTGAAGGAAGTGTTGAATGTCCCCTAAAAACTTCCTGCTCTTTCTCTTTAATTTTCCAGTGGTGATTTTCCAGAACCAAATTATCAGTCTGTGATCACTTAATATATTTGTAAAAAAACTCAAAGGACTAAGCTAATATTCAGGGTAAGGAGATGATTAGAACTAAATTTTCTGAAGAAGTGACATTTCTACTATTCAGGAAAAAAATGTAATTCATTCATGAAAGCATTTGGACAAAATTCTGGATCACATCTAATATGAATGACAGCTTACTATGAGCAAATAGGAAATGCTTGTGGTATCAGACTAAGGATATTTTCATGGTTTCATAGTAATGGATATTTTCATGGTTTCATAGTAATAGATGTAATTAATCCCTTAAGGAAACAACATTGTGTAATGAGCATTTTTAAGGGTTCTACTTACAACAGAAATCAATAGTGATGATAGCGCTCCGAAAACATGCACTTAAATGACAGAAAATATTACCTTTTATATATTTTTACAAGACTGGTATCCAAAAGATAAAAATGAGTTTACTTTATTATATACATCACATGAAATACCACCTTAGACTCTGTGTTCATGCACCCATGCGTGTTGTTTGCACTGCTGTAACTTGTGCAACACAAAGAGGGCTTGCCCAGAATTTTACACAATATCCAAAGTGATAAAATTTATTTGTGAAGGGAGACAGACATCTGATCATGCTGCCTAAAGGAAAAGCTCAGTTTTGGACAGGCCAGTTCCAATGAAATTTATCATTAACGTGTGGACCGCTCTTAGTAAACTTTTGTTGAACTGATTTTAACTCTTGATATTTTCTCACATGAAGTTACTGGCCATGGTAATGAAGTGATTTCTCATGCCCTTTTCCCTTTAAATACTTAAGTTCTCAAAAATGCTAATAATTTTTGTGGATGTTCTATTCATACTCCAGTGCTTCCATCCCCTTTAAAAAATGGGCACCAGAGATCCACCCAGTATTTCTACAAGTCTTGGTTATGCCATCTCAATTATACAGAGACAAAAATCTCTTAACTAATCTTTTCTTCACTTTTTATAGCTCCCAGTCTCACCTTTCCCACTCTTATGTCTGATTATACTCTAATACGTTTTGTTTGATTGGGCTTGGACTTACAGTTGGAGTTCAGCTGTCACTCGAGGTGCTCTGAGTAACAAGGACGAGGGGATTCTTGGATGCTCTGCCAGAGTGTGTTGAGGAGGATTTAGCAATGGCACTATCTGTGCACAGGCTTTGGTAGGTGCAGGTGCTGTTACTGTGCACCATGTGCTTCAAAAAAGGTGTTCAAAAGCAGAAAAGTGTTCCCAAATCCCAGCAAGGATAAATATACCTGGGAATCAATTTTCCAGCAAAAGACTCCATCAGTTTTTGTGTCCCGGTTCCCTCACGGATAATTTGAGAGTTGCCTGATTATGAATCGTGAGTGGCTACACAAAACTTTCCTTGGGAGAAGAACAAACCAAGGAGAGTTCAAGTCCATCACCAGACTGAGGCACAAGTAGTTGTAGCCTGCTAGTGGTTGTGCCCTTAACTTCTTGTTCCCCTCCTTGACCTCGTGGGCTGCTCCAGGTGTTGACAACATTCCCTAAAGGACAACCCCCCAGGAGCACTCCCTGTCTGCACATTCACCAAGCAGAAGCTTCCAATAAACAGAGATGTTTTTCTGCACCCAACTACAGGCACGGGGAAGTGAAATGAAGTTTCAGTTTTAGTGGCTGACAGAGATCTCCACCTTGTTGTTGAATTAGGTGAGGCTGTGGAAGCATCTGGCAGAAGTAAGGTTATGTGGTATTTTAGAACCCCCTGCTGACCACCAAGGACTTCACATTCAAATAATCATACCAGCCTGTAACAGAAGGAATGATTTTGTTTAAATATTCAGCTTGCATGGATGACTTTTTTCTTAGAAATATACTTTGAAGGATATCTCTTGCATTTGGGAGAGAAGTTATTTACTAATAGTAGCAGAATGTCTAAGGTATTTATTTTAGAAGTACCTCCATTTACAGAGCTAATGCATTTAAAAGTTTAAAAGTCCTGAGTGTTTTTGGAAAATTATTTACATTCTAAGAAGAAAAAAATTTAGGGCATTTGATTTGAGAACAATTACATTTAATTTACAGATTTTTCTGTAGTTCATTGAAGTAATAAATTGAAATAAAGCAAACAACGCAGTGTATTAGGGCAGATTCTCTAAAGCATAGACTGTCTCCCCTGTATGAATAACCCTGATTTGCCAATCAGGTTCTCTGTGGGTTTTTTTTACTGTTAAACCTCTCCACACTTCAGCAAATCTCATATGAAATGCTGCCTCATTTTAACCTAATGAGACTCTCTTCTTCTGCCAAGTTTTTCCATGATCAGTGAAATGTAATACAACACTTCTTTTTAAAAGCCCCAGTGGTCACAAACTGTGTGGTAGCACAGAAGCTTATTCTTGATACAGATGGATAAAATCTCTCCATCTATGGAACAAAAAGCAGTGTCCCAAAGGACCAGACACCTTCCATAACACTAACCAGTAGCTCTGCAAAATATCCAGGTAAATTATATTGAAAACATGTTCAGAAAAAATCCACATGGCTTGCGTCCACACAGCGAGATTTTAATGCCACTTTTAGTTTTGCTTTGGAAACGTGCTTCTGGAAAAGGATGTCTTCAACCATCAGGTCCATTCCTCTGCTGCTACAGGCACCACCTGAAATATCCTGAGATAAACACTCACAAGTCAGGAATGCCCCCAGGAATTACCTTGCTGCAGCAGCATTTCTCTGAGTGCCGGTTTTCCTTTTGGCATCTCTCTGCCCCACAAAGCAGTCACGGGTCTGGTGCCCCTCCAGCCTCTGTGCTACCTTCTGAGATGGCTTAGCAACAGATGGGATGCTTGCCATGGGCAGGATCCAGGTCTTTGCCATCCTTCAGCCTGTTTGTCTGGCTCCTGCCCCAGCCACACAGCACCCAACAGTTCAAAGCTTCCGACAGCAGGAGGAAGTGGTAAATCATCATCTTGCTTTTCATTGCCTAGGAAAAGGAAAATGCTGAACAAGCAGCTGTGGAAACACACACCCCTTTTCAGATAGGCTCAGCCTTTATTGTTCCTCCATTTGGTGATTTGCACAGCCATGAATGTCAGCGCTGACCTCTCTTACAGGAAACACGATTACATATGCTGAGCTACATGTGAAGCCCCAGCCCCAAGGGAACAGCAGAGCAGAGACTTCCGCTGCTGGTACTGTGCAATTTTGTTTGATTACTAATTATAGACATAGATTTTCCTATTGCCCAACAGTGAAACCTGTTATCAAGAGCCTTTATGTACAGTCTCTCAGTGGAGGGCTGATCTATAATTTCACCTGCTGCTTTTTTCTCCTGCATTCTCAGATTTTACACTTTCCTTTTAAAAATAATATTGAGAGATGTTTAAAATTTTCTAAAAATGCCTCTATGCCCTGCATGGAAAATGTAGTAAAGCGAAGTAAAATTCCATGGTTTTTCAGAACCCTTGTGGAGGAAGAGTCCCGGGGATGCATTTGGCTTTGGAAGCAGTCTCTGTGTGCCATTAGTGCCCTGGTGGTTCTCACCCTCCCTGTACTGAAGGACCTGTCTGCCAGGGAAAGGGAACATTGTACCAGAAAGGTCAGGCAGACAGAAGATGGAGCAGTTGCTCATCTCATGCAGGCAAGGGCAGGAAACAGAGGTTATGACAGTGCAAGTCTGTGTTTTGTGGAACTGGCACCTTGACCCTGAATGTCCTCAGGTTCTGTGGCTTCCTGAGTGTCTCCCTCTGACACAGAGTGAATGCCAAACAGCTGGAGAGACGCTTGCTTTGATGCACTTCCCTGCACCGGGGGGTGTCAGTACAGGGCTTTTTTTCCTGTGCTTTAGGGAAGTTATCTTTGAGCTGCAGGACAGGAACAGCAACGCTTGGGAGCAGAGAGGAGGAACACCTCACAGCCCATCCTTGACACCTCAGCCCATCCCTGACACCACAACCATCCCTGACAGACACCATAGCCCATCCCTGATAACTTCCCTGAATTGCTCTGCAAGGTCCTGCAGGGTGTGTGTGGGTAGGTGGGAAGAGGCAATGCTTGAGGAAAATAAGTCAAAGGAGAAAAGGCAAATTCTTAATGGTTGACAATCACTTGCTCTATGTGACCAAGTATCTGGATTTCATTTCCATGTATGCAAAATGGATGCAGATTTTTAACAAGTAAAATGCCACTGCATCCTCCCGACAGCAGACTGATTTTAGGCAGATGATTTCTCTGTTGTTTTCCCAGTGTTAATTTTAAGAGTACCAGGACCTTAAGCTGCTCTTCCTCCTGCCTCCCTCCAGGCTGTCAGCACAGGTGCTCAGCCTGGTTCTACGTGGCGCTGGTCCTGGCAGTCCTCGTGCTCATCCTACTGGGAGTCGTGGCCATACAAGCCAAGCACAGTGAGTAGATCCTTCCTCCTGCTTCATCCCTTCATGGCAGACATGGTTAAACCTCTGAAAGAGCTGAGAGAAATTCCCTCAGTGCTGCACTAAAAGGTGTCAACTTACACATAAATACAGGAAATGAGAGACAAGGGCCTGGAGTGACAGGACAAGGGGGAATGGCTTCACACTGACAGAGAGGAGGTTTAGGTTGGATATTCTTCCAAGAAATTGTTCCCTGTGAGGGTGCTGAGGCCCTGGCACAGGTTGCCCAGAGAAGCTGTGGCTGCCCCATCCCTGGCAGTGCCCAAGGCCAGGCTGGATGGGGCTTGGAGCAACCTGGGATAGTGGCAGGTGTCCCTGCTCATGGCAGGGGGTTTGGAATGAACTTATCTTTAAGATCTTTCCAAGCCAGGCCATTCCATGAACATCTTCTCAGAAGGGCTTTGCTCACCGAGCTTTACTCACTGAGTTTGCTCATAACTCTGTTTGTACCAGGCAACATACACAGAGACATCCTCACATTCACAGAACAGCTCTGGGTACAAAGACTGCATTTCCTTATCCTTTTTGCTAATTATGACTTTTCTCTCTTTTTTCTTTTTTTTTTTTTTTTTTTTGACTTTGGGCTGTTCAAGTTTTGAAGGACAGAGCGGGAAAATCAGGAAGTTTGCCCCAGTGTGGTCTGAATAGCACCAGCAGTGACATTTGTTCACAGAGGACCAGCTCAGCACCGTGCCTGAAATGCCTCATGGAAGAGCTGTGTGAAGATAGACAGGGTGAGGCATGTTAGTCCTTTCCAGCACAGTTCTGTTGTCTCTGTTTCCATTTCTCTGACACCCTGCAGTTTATGGGAATTCACTGCTGCTACCCAGAAAGCAAGGTGTTCCTGCAGAGCAGTGAAAACAAAATCTAAACCAACATTTTAATTGTGATAATCTTGCTCCTCTTTTGATATAAAGTTTTCGGTATTTTCACTACATTTCTTTCTGCCAGGAGCTGCTGTTAGAAATGCCACATATCCTCCTCTTGTCCTGGAGAACACTTTCCAGGCGATGGTTCATAAACAGGGGGAGGAATTCCATCCATTGTAGGAGCTAAAGGTTCCCCCTGTCCACCCACAGGGACAACATGTGAGCTGTGTCCCCCCGGGTGGCAGCTGCACAAGAGCAGATGTTACTTCTTCTCCGAGGAGGCCAGGAGCTGGGAGGACAGCCAGAAAAACTGCCTGGCCAGGAAATCCCAGCTGCTTGTCATTGAGGATGAAACTGAGATGGTGAGTCTTGCAGAAGCCCTAAAAGCGTGTAACAGGCCTCAGCCAAACATTTCTCCAAGAGAGAAGTGTCTGGATGTCGAGAGTACGTGTAGACATGCAAGAGCCCCATCAGGGAAAGGATATGACTCTCCCTGCACAGGAGCTGGGTTTGGGAATGTCAGCAGAGCTGAAGAGGAAGCACAAGAGCTGCCAAGTGTGGAAGCTAGAGTAGTTTTGACTGGGAGAAGGGAATGCTGGGGACTTTCCACTCGTTTCCACTGCTTGGCTCTGGGAAGAGAGGAGGCTGGTCATGTGTGTGGGCTGATGTAAGGGGCTGCTCTGCCACGGCTGCAACCCTGCCCTTGCTCTTCAAGAGGAAATAAAAGCTGTGCGTGAGGCAGGACCGTGACCTGGGCAGAGCAGGAATGATCTTCTGTCAGGTAACATCCTTCTAATCATCCCACAGGAATTTATAGACAAGAAAAACAAAGATACCAAATACATCTGGATTGGCTCGGACACTAAAGACATGGAGAAAACACGGAGTTCTGTGGAAGATCTCAGAGTAAAAGAAAAGAGGTGATGATTTGTGGGGGGAGGATATCTTTGGGAAAAGCAAAGTGTGGTATCTCTGATTGGAAATACAATTCTGAATCTGATCTAATTACCCAAAGCACCGATCTAACCCTGCAACCTCAGGTACATCTTCAGTGTCTATTTCATGGCCACTTCCAGGTCAACAGGTTCCTGCTGGGCACTTTGAGAAACTGTTTTCTGCCTCCAGGACCAACCTCAGCCACAGCTCATATATTTATTAATTCAGAGATATTATTGCACACTTCTGCTGAAATCCCTGCCAACAAACTCTCTCACTTTACAGACCATGTGCTGCTTGTTAACGGTGATGCCTGTCATGTAGCACTGGCTGGGATCTGTGCAGCTTTCTTCAGCATTGTGGCTGCATGGGGAGGATCCTTATCCTTGTGACACTAATAATCCCAAGAATCCATCCCTCAGAAGCCAGCAATCCCTGCTGGGTGTGCCTGACCCACCTCTGCACAACTGCTGTGCTTCAAGGGGGTGATGGAGTGGGCATCATACACGCCCCTGACTCAGAGAACCACCAGGATTTTTAACCCATTGCATTCCTTTTGGTCTCTCAACAGGACAGCTAGAAAAAGCGTCGAGGCTGACAAGAACTGTGCTGTTTACAGAAGGAAAAATGTGATCCAGGCAGATAACTGCCAGACGTTAAAGGAGTGGATCTGTAAGAAGAATGCAACTTCGCTGCAGCTCTGAGACACATCTCCAGACAACAGGCAGAGCTTCTTGTCAGAAGACCCATTTTAGCCACGAACCAACTTGTGATGTAAATAATTTTTATCAGACTTGCAGGGAAATTTGCACTTTGCTGTGCTGTGCTCCCTGAGAAGTCAGAAGACAGGTCCTGCAACAGGGCTGCAAGCTGGCACACGAGGATTTTGGGGTGCTGAGCCTTCATACAGACAGATTTTGGCAGCAGCTGCCTCAGGAAAGGTCAGAAGAGAAGAGATACTGGTGAGGGGGAGCCCTGTGGACATGAACTGTGTGATGTGCAGGAATTATGGCCCCTGTGGGGGATGAGGAGTGTGAGCCCTCTGCTATCACCCTCGCCCACAGGCAGCTGCTGAGCTGAGGACTTCTTATTTGGGTTTCAGGCTTTTTGTGTTTTCTGAAGTTTGTGGTTGTGGTTTTGGTTTTTTTGTTGTTGTTATTTTTGGGTTTTTTTCTCCCTTGGGGTCTGATTGTGACTCAAAGAAGCCACTTGAGGGCTAGAAAAAAATGCATTTATTGGACAGTGCCTCATTCAAAGCTGCTGCACAGCTACTGGATGTAGACAGCAGAGCAGGCATGGAGTGACTTGTAACACTTGTGGTTAATGTGCTGATTGCTCCCATCTTCTTCTGGTGCTGAGCCTGGGAATCTGAAGGCACTAACTAGGAAAGGGGCTTGGACTGTCATACAGCATTGCAGTAGAAGGAAAAAAAGTTTATAACCTTCTTCTCCATTTACATTGTAAATTCCAACCACAGTTATGGCACAATGAGGTACCAAAGCCAAAGACTGGTGAAATTATTGCCTGGGAGTGCATTCAGTAAATGCATTACTTAGGCACTGAGGTGTCGTGAATAAATGCTATTTCTGGGTCTAGGACACAAAAATGCGAACAGCAGCCTGACCTAGTGCCTTTATTCGATTCACATATTTGAAAAAAATAAATGTCATGAATTGAAGGTGCTACTCTAACAAAAATGACACAGACTGCAATTTAACTCCTTATAGCAATGAGAAAGACAAACAAGTCTGGCTTTTGAGATGGTGAGCCTTTACCTCATCTTTGTTGTGATGCACACAAATAAAAGCAGCTGCATTTTCAGAGAGATGTTTTTTTCACACCTGCACATGCCTGGAGAGGGTTAATGTCCAGCACTTTAGGGCTGCAGATTAAGATGTGAACTGTATCCTCAGGGACTTCCCTTCAAACAACAAGAACAACAAAAAAAATCCCAGTACAGATTTACCCCACAGAATGCAGCTTCAGCAGCTCAAGGCTCATGAGAAACTTCTGTTAAGTGAGAGGAAACAACAAAAATCCCCCAAACTCAGTACAGCATGTCAGGGGAAGAGGATGGGTTTGTTTATTCTAGACAGAGAAGCAAAGAAAATGAGTCTGAAATGAGTAAGATAGTAATATCTATACCGATATAATGCCTGATTTATAGAGAGTTAATTTCTCACTGCTGAGAAATTTTCATGTCAGGGTACTCACAGCACACCCTTCTCCATGCAGTAGAGTTGACAATTGCTGGTTTAATGGCAGATCTTTCTTGATTCATGCTGAATTTAACAAGAAAAACAAACTCCTTCATTCTGGCTTCTCTCAAATTACTTGTGGTGTTTAGATTTTAACAATATTCATTGTTAAAATTCATTCTACTATCTGGGCCTTCTTGCTATTAAAAATGTACTTAAACAAGTGTTTGCAGGGCCTTACTGAAGCCCTTACCTACAATTTAAGGAGTCACTTATTTAAAAAGAAAAGAAAAAGCAATTACAATTGAAGCACTTCATCAAACTCCACTCTGAGTAAAGCACGTTGGCAGAGTTTGCAGCTTGACCCTTCTTTTCTTTACATAACCTGAGGAGTCAGATTGTATCCCTGAGGAGTCAGATTCCAGAAGAGCTTTCCCTGTAACCTTTTGTTAAAAGTCTGACACATTATAAAGTATTAGAAAGAGATTATTTTTTGGATCAAATGTCCTGTTTCATGTCAGCCCCAACATTATGATCAAAGAATTGTTCATGTTCATATCCTGAATATTTTACTTTGCTTCAGATTTTTTTTTTCCACCAGAATGGTGCCAGAGGTGAAAAATACTTTTTAATATCCCAATATTAAGATACAAACCAGTGTAATTCAGGGGCTCTGTAAAGATATTTATTAAGTATCTTTTCAGGACTATTGCACATATCACGTCCTTCAGAATCAGGTTAATTTAAAAACAATGCAGAATAACATCCTCCCCCCAACATATAAATTAATAGATAATTAGGCTTTTCATTCTGTAGAATCCTGTTACTGTGCATGTAAAGAATACAAGCAATTAAGAAAAGTGTAATCCAGAAAAATTAGTGATTATTTTTAAATAAACATCTGCAAGTCACAAGTTGCTGACAGTATGCATGGTCCTGCTACAGTCAAGTCCTTCTGTCACAGAAAATAATGACGGTAAACTTCCCATTCTTCCTTCTCTAGAAACTTGATAGTTATATTCTGTCCAGGAAAATTTGCTTCCTCTGAGTCAAATGACACTTTTAATGTTTGGATAACCTGCTAGGCATGAGTGGGACTCAGACAATCAGAGGGATTGTGCCCTAATTCTGTTCAGGCTCCCTGCAATCCAAGAGCACTGGAGGCTGCTGCTGAAAATGTCACCCACACAAGGAAACGCTGATTATCCATCTGGAAATGTCCCCTTGCTCAGGAGCCTCACACCATGACAGGCACAGGACATAAGGAAAACACAGAGAAAACATCCCTTGGTGTTAATTCTTTCATTCCCTTCTCCTGATTTTGCCTCCTTGCACTGAGGACTTTTTCTATTTTTACACATTAATGCCTGCAGCTTCACTGCCACCCTTCCTGTTACAACTCTTCCTCCCATCAGTGCAGATGCTCAGGTAAATAAATATTCTTATCTATTGTGACCTTTTTTTCTGGCTAAAGAAAGTTGTGAAGATAACTTCAGGTGCACTGCAGCTACATAAATTAGCTTGGCAGCATTATTGCCAGGATTCAACAAAATTAATGTAACATAACATTAACAAAACATGAGATACAATGCAAGGTGCAATCCATCAAATAGAAAGAGAGCAATTTGCTGTGATCCTGTCTAAAACAACAGTGTTCACTTCTGCATTACCCTGTATCCACGAGGCACTGGCAGCCCTCCAGACAGACTCATTTCACCACCCATCCCTGCACACAGAGCCTGGCAAAAGGAAAAGCAGAACAAAAACCTCCAACTGCACATCCAAAAGGGAAAGAAAGAGCAGCTGCTCTTACAAGAGAAGAGTAAATGGAAGAAATACTGATGGCACAACAAAAAGAAACCACAGCTGGGCAGTAGGGGGAAAAATGGGGCAAGGAAATGATTCATGAAGATGCTGAAGAGAGCCTTTTAAATGGTATCTTTAAAGCCTTCCTCCATGGGTGGAGAATTCTGGCTACCAGAAAAGTCATTCACTTCCATGTAGGAGCTGAGACACATTTCCAGGTCCCAAAGTATAGACACAGCCTGTGTAGGCTTCATATCAGAGCTCTGAGTGTCAGGGGTGGTGGCTTTGTCCATCTTTATTGTGCTGAGTTGATATTCAGGCTACAGACCCATCTCCTGGTTAAATAACATCCGGAGGTTGAGACTCCTTTGGACTCCAGATAGGCACAGTTTCCAGAGCCTTTTACTTCGAACCTGTCAGGGAGAAGGGAAGACAGGATTACTTGGACACCCACAATCAAATACTGCAATAGAGCAAAGGCAGCTATGGGCATCTCAGGTTCTCTTTGAATAAAGCCTCATTTATCTCAGGCAAGGCACAACAGGAGGATGATGTTTTGTACCTTGAAGAGAACACAACGGAGATTGTCTTTTCTTAATGGTATATTGCGCCCAGAATGCAAAATCCAGGAGTTGTAGCACTCCTGCATCTTGTTTAGTGGTCACTTCAATGTGAAATAAACCCTTAGAGCAGAGACTGAAACTCAGATTTGCCGTGCCACCAAGATGGGCACCACCACCTTGCACTTCCACATCCTCCTATACAGCTAAAAGTTTCCAGGAGAAGCTGTGAAGCAAATGCATCTCTCATTTCTCCCTTCCTCAGAACCCAACAGGCGCCACGGTTAAGGGGGTGGGAGGAAAACATGAAGCAAACCTCAGTTTCGACACCATAGGTGTCCCTACATAAGAGGTATAAGGGGCTCCTTCAGCAAGTCTGTTTTCAAAGAAAGTGTTATAAAGTTCTGTGGATAGGTCAAGCAAACTGGAATGGTCTCTGGAAAAGCCAGGGGACAAATCCCCACCAGTGTAGTTACACCTGAGCCTAGATACCAAGGTGTTTGCCCTCCCCTTCAGGAGGGACAGTTTGAGGCAAGCAGCGAGGCAGAAGTCTAAGAATGGGAAGAATATCACTGAAAATGAAAGCATCAGTGGATGTTTGCATTGCAGACGGGATAAAGGAGTGTGAAGGACTGCAGTTTTCAGTTTGAGGTGCCCACATGTTCCTCACATCTCACATAAAATGACTTTGTCAGATCGAGCCCTGGGGATGGAGTTAATACAGTCACACATCACCAGTAATGTCACAGACTTCAAAGTAAATTTTTCACTTTTCAAGGTAATTTCAGACTTGTGAAATCTCATTGCTTATGCCTATCAATGGTAACTCTGCCAACTCCTGCCAGCAGCTGCTCCAGGATGAGCTGCAGCAGCCTCTGAGGAGATGGGACAGCTGCCAGGGAGAGGAGCAAAGTGCCCCACTCCCGGCACAGAACACAGGGCTCAGGCCACAGAGAAGCTCGTGCAACATAAATTCACATCTTCCTTTCCCTCCAGCAGCCTCTTTCAGAGGAACATTCTATGAAAATGAAAATGTGCCTTAGCAGTCTCCCAAATCTCTCTGCTATAAACCTCATGCAGCTTACGCAGTTTGTATTTTTGCAACATATATTCTGTAATGAGGAATTTGTGTTACTGTACTCTTCCCCCCATCGTTTTGGTATCATGATGTCTCTTGATTTAACTTTCACTTTCTCTAATGTCTGTTCCTATGAGCCTGCCTCATGTGGCTTCTCAACATTACAAATTTATCCCCTAACTTTCATCTGCCACAGTTTTAACAATGCCATGTGAAATCTTCATTGCATTCCAAACCTTCCCCATAATCATCCCTTCAACATAATAACAGATATTTGCTACAAGTCACTATTTCTGTATTATTTTTCTTACTCCTCTATAATCGAATATCATCAGCAGCAAAAACCCTCCCATGAACTTACAGTTCATTGTCTAATGCTTTTCCATTTACCCAAAAGAACTCTTCATTTCTTTTATAGAGTCCAATCCATGGGTCTTGCTTTGTTATCTTCATCATAAATTTCTGTAGGAATAAACCCACATGAGAAAACAAGTTCTGCAGGTTCAGTCCAGCTATCAAAATACAAAGTCTTTGATCCTGGGCAAAAGCAAAACAACGATCTTGCCTTTCCTGCAGAAGAACCAATATTAAAACCTAAATATACATGGACTGGTGACTGGGACAGGGTTGACTGACCTAGAGAGAGGCTATTCTAAAATATCAAGGTCTGGAACAGATACAGAAGAATATATTCTCCTAGGCTTTGTGCAGAGTGGCATCTTTCATAATATTGTGGTATAATATAGAAAAAAATGCTCCAAGCTTCACTTTGGGTAACTATTTCCTAACTCCAAATATCACAATGAACATATTTACCAACTTGTGTGTCATTAACCTATCTCAATATGAGAAAATAGTTGTTTAATTAAAGATAAATGAGATGCAACAGTGTTTACCCTGATAAATGCCTTCAATATGAGTATTTACAGCTGTGAGCAGCACCAAATTTAATTCAGCCAAGCACTCAAACAGTTTCTAAAACTGCTCAAACTGATGTTTCCTGTTTTCAGGGGGAAGAGGCACGAAGCTTTTTCTGCAGGCTGTGACTCATTGTGGTCTTAGCTTCCTAACTGTTCAGCTGAGGAGGCTGGAGAAGCAGTTCTCTGGAAGTGAACTGTGGGGAAACAGGATCCCCCTTTGGTTCCCTTACCAGCTCCTGCTGATCTCCGATGACCAGGAGGGAAGCGTTGTGGGAGGAGCAGTGGCTCTGGCTGGAGTTCCAGGTGGCTTCACTCTCCGAGAGGTAGTAACACTTCCTCTGGAAGTACAGCCAGCCTGATGGACACAGGTCCAGGGGAGGGCACGCAGGAAAGTCTTTGGCTGGAGACGGCTTTACTGGGAAAAGACAAAAAACAATCTACCCATTTCTTCCAGCTGGGAAAGGTTTTACTTTCATCTAAAGGTTTTATTTTATCTAAAATAATCCCAGTCTAGCCACATGTGCTGGATTTCATTAACTGGCACTTTGGTAGGGAGAGAAGAGGGCATCCAGGGAAGTTTTCTCCCTGAGAACTTCCTCTGTGACTTGATGGGACCAGTCAGAGGCTGGTTTGGGTGTTGACAGCCTGGGAAACCAATTGGAGGACTTGGTCGGCCTCTGTGAATTCACATTTTGAAGGGAGCGAATGCCAGGAATTCTCCCTTTTCTCTTGTGCCCTGAACACAGGTAACAGGGGCTGTGAGCCTGGGCTGCTCCTCTGCAGGCCTGGCGGGGACAGGGCCCGGCCCCCCTGCCTGGGGAGCTGCCGGGTGTGTTCCAGCAGGGAGGAGGGGTGGCCATGGGCAGTGATGCTGCAGCTGAGGCCCAGGGAGGCTGAGGAGATCCTGGCCATCCCCCCCACCCCTCCTCAGAGCAGCTGCTGCTGTTTCTGGTCCCGGCCTCTGTTATCCTGGCCCTCCCTTCCCAAGGTACCCTGAGCCTCCTGAGATCCTGGCACAGCTCCAGCATGGCCACAGCCCTGCATTTCCCATGTGAGATCTTAACTCTTTCAATGCTCAGATAAAACTTATAGATCTTCAATCCTCCCTTGAGTGAGAGCGAAAAGAATAGAGAGAAGACATCAGGGTCAGTGACGGAGGAGTCAAGTCCCAGATGGAAGGAGAATGAGGAGATGCTGTGAATTTAGGCTGAAAATGCTTTTGTAAGCTATGGGGATGGACTGATACACTAAATACCATTTTAAACCATGAAGGAAGACATGGGGGAGTGGAGTGTTCAACTTGTAGATCATGAGCAAAGGCACCCGTGTTGATTAAACAGATGCTGAAGTAGCTGTAATTTTATAAGAAGCATGAACAGAGAGAGAAGAGTGATGAACACCCTTTGCCCTGAGGGAAGAAGAAGACCTCTGTTCCCAGAGATGAAGATGATTTTAAAGATAAATGAGGAGAACCTTTGCTTTTGAACAGCTCATCCTTAAAAGTAATACCCCATGAGTTTGACATGGCCCAGAAGCACAGCTTTGGGAAGTCTGTGAAGATGGAAGGAGTTTCACAATTGCAAATTCCCGGGTGGCTGCTATTAGTGAAAAGTGAAGCCACAAGAGAACTGGTTTTATTCTTTCTTGTGGAAAAGTCCCTATGGCATGACAAGAGGAGGCTCCTCAACCTAGAGTGAACTGAAAAAGATTATTCTTAAATTGGTGACTGACTGAAGTGTGTCTGCACGTTGTTGTTGAGAAGGAGAAGAAGGTGTGGGAGGGGAGGAGAGGTGGTCTGGAGGTTTTACTCTGAATCTTACTGTTCTTTTGGACTTGATAATAGAAGTTTTATTTATACCCTTTAAGTTTTAAACCTGCCTTGCTTATGCTCCTAATCCTATCTCACAGCAGAAATTGAGGAAATTAAAATCGGCGAATCTAAACCACTACACGAAATTGGTTTCTGCCCGGTTTCAAACTGAAACCAGGACACCACAGCATTGTTACTTCTGCCCAGCTGAAACAAGTATTGTAAACCAATGGTTTATTCTGGATCCTGCACCCTTCTGCCTCTGTATCCTTAAAAGGATGGTCGCAGACGCATTGGTAGAAGTAGATGAGAATGTAGTAAAGTACAAGGACTCTTCTACAGCTTAAAAATTACAACAACTCCAGTTTTTGCATGTGTTGCTTCCTCACAGCTGAATTAATAAATCTGTTTATTATAGTGTCATTTTTGAAGGACTGCAGATTGGTAGGACAATCTTCCTGTTGTTATTTGTTTTCTTGAACTTGGATTAAGACCAACAGTGATGTGACAAACTTGATAACAAAAGTACACTAAGACTAAACTGAGCCCTCTCTAACTCCACTGAAGCATGTGGAGTCATTTGTGCAGCACCGGCCCACAATTTCAAACAGAAATCACAGATTCACACAGAATCACAGAGTGGCTTGGGTTGAGAATGACTTCAAAGATCATTTTGTTCCACCCTCTGCCATGGGCAGGGACACCTTCCGCTATCCCAGGTTGCTCAGAGCCCCATCCAACCTGGCCTTGGACACTTCTAGGGATGGGGCAGCCACAGCTTCTCTGGGTCCCCATGCCAGGGCCTCACCACCTTCTGAGTACAGAACCCTGAACTCTGGTAATTTCTACAGCTAATTATATTTTATTTTAAAATTCCTTACTTACCAAACTGAATACATGAAATCAGAATGACAGCAGCAGTAAGGACTCCAGCGACAGCTCGCCACAGCCAGATGTTTGAGAACAGACCTGAAAAAAATAAATGTAAGGAATTAAAAAACAAAACAAAACAAAAATACCCAAAACAACAAATAAGAACCAGCTGACAGGAGAGTAAAGCCTAGGATGCACAAAGCTGTTAAAAAAAAAGAAAATAGCTCTCTGTGGAGAGCAGGCTGGGAGCAGAGCCATTTAGCTTATCTTCACAAGGCTGCTCAGCTAATAAGAACTCTGAGTTTCTGTAAATATTAGTTACATTGTCCAGAACTTAAAGTGCTCAAAAGAGAAAGAAACTAGCATGGGAAAAATGAAGGTGGACAGTGAGTTTGATACTGACCGGGTGCCTAAACATGGCACGCATAAGCCAAACAAGAAAAGCTATCCGTTCTGGAGCCCAAAACTTGTCCTGAGAAATATCCAGCCTTATCCCACAGGCACAGCTTTTTAGTCTCCTTTTGTTGCCCTGTCCCCTGCAGGGCTTTGGGAGCTCACACCGCCCTGCCGCTGGCTGTTCGGCTGTTGGGGCAGCGGCGGGGACGAGGTGTCCCGAGAGGCTCCAAAGGAGAATCCCCTGTCCCGCTGCCAGCACGGGGCGATTCCCTGCCCAGGGAGGCGCTCCCGGGGCCGGCCCCGCGCTCCGGAGGGATGTCCCGGATCCCCCCCGCATCCCCCTCGCTGTCCCCCGCCCGTCACCTTTGGTGCTGCGGGCCGTGCAGCGCCCTGCGGAGCCGCCGCGCTCGCCGCCGCTCGCCATGGGCGCGGAGCTCACGGGTCCGGAG
>VXBU01000398.1:12224-34017 GCA_013400315.1 Bombycilla garrulus | reverse complement strand
GGCTCAAAGATTGCAACAAGTACAAACTAGTAAGCTGTTCAAAACACTGCTTAAAAGCTAGATGGAAGCAGAGCACTGTCCTTCCTGTACCTCCTATGCAGGTGCAAATTGCATCTATCTCTCCTATAACTAGAATCATAAATGTACGTTGGAGATTTAGGCTTCCAAGGAGAACAACAGAAAAAGAGTGTGTGCTATAATTTTAGCTCATTGCATCTATTGAGTCACTTCCAACGCAACCAGCGTCATATGTTACATTAAAGAATGACAGAGTCACCTGGTCATAACACAATTTAGTTGATTGAAAGTAAAAATTTTCCCATGTAGACCTCATGGGGCATGTGCAGTTACATGCCTAAAGGGTGTTTTATCCTTTTACCTGAAGCTATGCAGGCTTAGAAACATGGAGAGTCTTAAATGCCTGCCATAGATGACTGATTGAAGCTTGCTTTCAGGAAGCTGATGGCAGTAAATTCATTTATGAAAGAAATCATTTTCTCTAAGTACTGAAAATGTGTGCTCTAATGTGAAAACAAGCTGAAAGCAAAAAAATATGCACATTTGTAGGTATGAGAGATATTTTTCTTCTTCCCTTTTTTAATCTCTTGATATCTCCACCTTTTAGCGACTCCCACAGTAGGAAAATGTGAGGTTTTCCAGCACAGGAGTCAGCAGTGGGAAGCTGGGCATATTGTCTTGAGATGTGATTTGTGCTTCCAGAGGTACTGGTCAAAGTAGTCATGCTGAGGAATATAAAATAGCCCTGACCTGTGTTCGGATGTGCTTGTGATGGTAAAACCAGGCTGCACTGCTCCAGGAACTTGAAGCATTTTCAGCTTGAGAATGATAGTGTCAGAGAAAATGATTCAGTGTTTTAGAGTGTTTATTTCATGCCTTTAGGTATTCAAACTGTGTTTTTTTATATCATAGCTGAATAGCAAGTGACCCAATAAATGCTGTTTTAAAGAAGGTCTGTAGTTAGCATGTCACATATTAACCACAGAACATGTGAATCCAGCAGTGAAAGCCAGTGATGTGATCTGGTGGGGAAGGAAGCTGTCAGCCCTGGTGAAGGAAGCACTGTAGGTACTGTAAGTGGAAGCAGGAATTCTCTGTGGGTTTGATGTCATTAAGCTAAGAAGAGCCAAAATCCCTCATTCTCCCCTCATTTACTTACATGTAGTTACTCAAAGCAGTTTGACTAAAAATAGAAAATCTTCCGATAGTATATTCAAGTAGTTGGATACTTTTCTTTTAAGCTCTTATTCCAAACTGCTTTATCTTTCTTTTGTAGAAACTGCCTCTTCTGAAGAGAAATCTTTCTCTAGAGGGCAATATTTGACAGAGGTGGACAGACAGGCTTCCAGCAGCAATATAATTAATTCTTTTACTAATCCATCAGCTTCAAAAGTGAAATTTGCTTATATGCAGGAGCTCTGTCTGAGCTGGTAAGACAGGAAAGCCCCTGGGTGTCTGAGCAAGCGCATATGGGTGTTACTGAGGACAAGGAAGTCCCACCTCAAGTCTCTGCATTAGACATTATCCAGGTTTCCTTGCTGAGTGAGGAATCAGCCAGTACAGCTGTCACAATGCTGCTTAGCAGCCCTTTAGAGCAGGTTTTATTTGTGTAAACAGTATATGAGCATAGCCAACACATGCCCCCCTCTAAATCTGACGGAGCATTTCCATGTGGGAAGGAGAGGGATCTCGGAAGATCTTAAACTAAGTAACAGTACAGTGACAATGTGGGCTCCTAGAAAGCCTTGTTGAAGTTCAAGAGGGTCACAACTAAGCATATACAAGTAATGTTTTGGTGTAAATGGTCTTGGGGAAAGAAGTGGATGGTTCAGGCACCTGAATCTATGCTCTATGACATAGATGAGAGCTGATACAGCAAACAGACCTTTGAAAAGTAATACCAATGTGGTTGCTTCTGGTTGAACAGAGATATAATATGAGACCACCAATAGCTCCAGCTTTTTCCGAAATTATCGTACATGGACACCCGTCTGGAAAGTTGCTGACCTGATACCAATGTCTTAGTCAACACAAGAGTAGCTGAAGACTGAATAGGTACAGGACTATGAAGTACACAAAATACTTCTTGCAGTTATTCCTTGCAACTTCGCTGAAGTCCTCCTTCTCTTCCTCTAAAGCAAGCTAAAATGAACTTGATTACATCAAAACCACCTGCAATTGTCTCTCTCTCTCTGTGTCCCTCTTTGGTTTTGCACATACTTTGGAAGGGCTTCTTCAGAGCTCAGCTTTTGGCCTCCCCTCCCCTCATCCATGCTCTCTGTTTCAGCTCTACTGCTTTCACTTTTCACTCAGTATCTGCAAATTTTCAAAATCTGTTCTGAACCTGATACTTCCTAATACTTAAATGCCATTTCCTCCACCCAGCCACTTAATAAATGGTTTAATTATCTTCCAGGTATCTCCGGAAGGTCTAAATTTGAAAGCTCTGTCATGCTACCTCTTACAGTTGGAAGCACCTGTCCCTGCCTGACACTTGGGACCCTGCTCTGCTGTAGGATCTCACCAGTCAGTTCAAACTGAGAAAGTGAGAGAGGGTGAAAACTGTAGGAGATGCAAGAACTGTGGTCTGTTGGGAGCAGGGATGAGTTCTCCCAGGCTGCTCTTGGCCTGCTAGGAAAGTGATATTTTATATTGTTGTAACATTGTGCTCTCTCTCTATCTCTCTCTCTCTCTCAGACACACCATGCAGAGTCAAAGCCTTGGCCAGTAGAGCAGGCAAATGACAGCCAAGAAAATGCAGGGGCATAAGAGAGTAAACATGGGCATGGCAAGTCCCTTGGCAAGTCACAGCAGCCCTCCACATGAAAAGCCACTGCAGAGCCAACTTATGCCTCGAATGAGTTGCTCTGCCTCCGTTTATGGGTTTTGATTTTCCTGTTTTCAATACATCATGCTCTTGTGAGCAATGATTACTGCCACTGCTATATAAATTAGAGATGAAGTATTTCTCCTAATAGCTTCCTGCAGGCATATTAAGGCAGAATACTGTGATCTGAGAACCCAGACTGCGCAGCAGAGCTGTCTGAGGACTCTATGCAGCGCCAGGATGTCTCCCTTGGGAAGAAAAGGATTGTAGAAGGAGTCGCATCTTTAAATGAGAAGTGATGGGGAAGATTGGGAGTGAGAAACCCATAGCTTTAGTAGGTTTTGCATGGAATGTGGCTCTTTTAAGAGATATTTCTGCATTTTATGCAAGAGAGGTTAAGAGGGCACAGCACCAGGTACCACATGAAAGGAGCCTTTGCATTCTTAGCCACCTTTCCTGCTGACACCATGAGACTGAGGCTTGGAATCCTGGATGTCTTGCTAGTGAGGGCAGGAGAATTGTGCATCATCTGTCTGAACTGAGCACCTTCTCACCTTGCCTGCTAGCTGCTTGGTGGCACATTTTAGGTCTGGAGGATGAGAGCAGAGAATCAGTCACTACTCCCATACAGGAATGGGGCAGGAGCCCCTAATATTTTAGGAGGTATTCTTGACAATTTGCAGCCAGCTCTCCTCTTTCTCAAAGCTATAAACCTCTATTTAATGTAAATGTCTGCCCAGAGCCTCCAAACCTGGTGGCCCTCATATCTGGGCTTGATAAAAGGATGAGGAAATCTGAGATGTCCATAGTGTCTCAGGCCTGAGATGCCCAGGTGGAGGAGCACAAGTCAGGAGCAGGCCCACTTCTCCTGGGCAATGAGTTAATAAGACACACATTTGGTGTTCCTGCTCTTTCACTAGTGGGTCGGTGTGGTAGCCTTTAAAATAAAGGCTTGGGAACTTACCTACACAATAAATGTTTGGGAAAACATCAACATTTTTGAGCATTCTGAGGAGCTAGTGTTAGAGCCATGGTTTTAAAAGAAACTCTAGAAAGTATAAACTGCAATAACATCATATGAATTAGCAGTAGAATAAACCATTTTAATAGACTGTTGTTGTTGCAGAATTAGTTCCACAGTAATAAAAGACTCCAAATACATCAGAAGGCAATAGAAGCAAAAAGCCCTTATTAAGGAAAGAAGTGGACTTATATAGATGATTTCACTAGGTCAGTTTACACTGGTCAAGCAAAAGACACCCCTTCAGCTGATTGGTGAAGGAAAAGAAACAATCCTCTGAAAAACATCTTAGGACAAACATCACATAGCTCATATACAAACCGAACAGCAGGTGCAGATGGTTTTCCTTCTTCTGCATTCCTCAGAACTTTCCCAGGATAGCCTGAGGAAGCTGATTTCTCACTTGACCAAGCTGGTGACAAAAGACTGTAGCCTCATGTACCTCGTGTCTGCCATATGGCAAAAGAAAGTTAGTTCTCAGTGTGCTAAACCTATACACTAGTAGCATTTCCTTGCTTTGCTATCTCTTCCCATGTTATGTCAGGATACATTTTCCACAAGAAAATGAAGTGCGGTAAGTTGCAAGGAATGGGATAAAAGATATTTCCTATATCACCACTGGAAGAAGTTCTGCCCTGCTCCTATCCTGAGGTCAGAAGGTTGGGACAAAAACACTAGGGAGAGACATGAAACCTCTACTCACACAAACAGTACAATGTGCATTATGGGGACTATATTAATGTTGTGTGTTTTGCCTTCTCTTTAACTGCTGTGGGTGAACAAGCTCTTTCTGCCTTCTATCCTCCTGCCCAGGACATAACAGACTGTGTGGCCTGTGCAGCAGCAGCTCCTGCTTCTGGCTGAATTGCAGGACCTAAACAGGAAAGCCTATGAAGGTGGCTCTGTGGACCCATCTGGAAGTGCTGGAAAATGCACAACTAACCTTTGGCCTGAAAAAAAATGCAGAATTTTGAGTAAGCCTCCAAGCTTGTCAATGCTGAGCTGTTTCTGGTAATGCAGCTATAATTTCTTGCCTTAGAGCTCATAAGAGATGATTAAAGAGTCTCTTGGCATTAATTCGCCAGGGAGTTTCTAGCCCTTGGTCCTTGTGTGGGAGGTCAATAAGCAGATGCAGCATTTTGGTGCTGAGCTAAAATGGGAAGTTGCAGACCAGGGTGCCCACAAGGGATGGAAGGAGACCCTTTTTTGATCATTTTTCTTTAGAAGCTTTTTTCTCCTTTCTTTAGAGAGCTGACAGCATGAAGTATTTCTCCTTCTTGATCTTTCTGTCCCTCACCTAAGCAGCAAATCATAACACACTAAATACACATCTCAGATGCACTTGGTGTACAGACAAGAAATCCTATGTATCAGACAACAGAAGCGATGAAGCCAATATATTATATGGATTTTAGGTGCCTATTTCACAGCTTTCCCAGAGTCAGACTCATGGTTTGGGAAATTACAAGAATGACAATAATGAAGTCTTTAATTAAATGAAGAGTTGAAAAGTGTTAGCAGCTGCCATCAAAATGTGTGCTGCGAGAGAGGAGGGAGTATGCATGGAAAAAAAAAAAAGAAGAAAAGGCTGGAGTGGAGCAGAAATCTTTTCCATGTTTGGATCTGCGAAGTTTAAAAGTAGCAGATAAGGATAGCTGCCAGGGATCCATCAGACAGTAAGAAGCTAAGAAAGAAAAAGAAGTCTTATCGCTACATCGTGGTCAAGCAAGGCCACTTATTTCTGGCGCCGGTAACACAACCCTCCTACCTCTCTTTCTGAACAGGAAAACGGGGAAAGCTAGGCACATGTGTAAAGGCAAGCTGCAGGGAACGACCTGCGGAGACGCTTGCAAAGTACAAAAGGGGCAGTGCAGCCCCAGTTGCGACCCGCGAGCCCCGGGGTGGTCGAGATGCGCTGCGTGGCTCCAGCTCTCCCTCTGCTGCCCTCACCCACTGGTTTCCAGAGGACAAGAGCTACCAGACCTGTCTACAGGATCACTCCTTCAGCAAGACCACCTCATCTGGACTGTTGCCACCACTCTAACTAGCAGGGTATCAGGTTGTATTCTGACTCTGTCAGTGTTTTTGTTTCTTTTGTGTTACTTGCATTTATTTTACTTTTTCCTATTAAATAGTATTTCTGACTTGGAGTCTCATTGGTTTTGCTTTCAAACCAGCACATAAGTAAAAGGAAATAAATGAGGGAAGAGGGGCGGGATGTAAAACCATGTCACCACAATTGAGATATTTGCGAATATAGTCTCTTTAATATTTATTGTAATTGCAGAAGGAAAAGAAAAAAAAATTCAGAAAAGAAAATAAAATCTACTTGGTACACAGAGGTCACATACAAACAGAATATCCAATGGAATACACATGGTCGCTATGTCTGTACAGAATTAAAACTATGTGGATAAAACTTGTACTAAATACTCAGACAAGAGCTTCTATGGATTTGTGTAGAAGATTCACAAAATTTATCACCCAGCAGCATTTTAGCTAGCATATTTTTTTAAAACCACAGTAGCTCTATTGCAGTAAGAGTCAGGGAGAACACACAGATTGCCTCACAATCTGTCTCACAATTTGTCCCTCACAAAGGTATCCTAAACATGTACTTCAATTTTTCTTCAAGAATAGCTCAGCAAACAAGTCAGTTTGAGAGAGCTGGAGCAGCTAAATGTCATTTCTTTTCATGCATGTAATCACATGTCTATGAGGAACTATAAAAAAACTAGATAAAATTATCTGCCAGCCTTGAACTGTCAGGTCACTTACCAATAAAAACTTTAGTGTCCTATAGCAGGCTGTATATTTGCATTTTAGTGGTACCTCATATTCTGACTCTTTGTTGCTCAGAAACAGTGATGCCAAGAATTTCATTTTTCCATTAAGCAACCCCAAATTTCTATCTACCTACATTTTCATTTCACTCTGATCTGCATAATTTTGCAAAAGTTTTAATGGCATTAGGTAAAAAAAAAATTCTTTTAAGGACCCTTCAGGTCATTGCAAGTACTGTCATATGCTACTTAATGCAATTTGGTTACTTTGCTTTCTCAAAGAATGTATTTGATGACATTGGAAAGGAAACCCATGACACTGGTTTCTAGTAGGCCTTGGAATTTCCTTCTTTTCCAGATCAAACAAATTAAAAAAAAAATTAACCATACAACAAACCATAACAACAAACAACCATAACTTATTCAGCCTCGTACATTGTCACAAAAATGCATCAGATCAAACTAAAAATCTACTTACGTACCTTTTAGTGTGGTACTAATGAATATACTTTTTTAGGACAATTGTCTGGCAAAACCAATTCTCGAATTCCTCCCCATGGTCCACACTCAGTGGCCTATCTCTGTTTAGGAAATTCCCAATTTAGATAACACATGCCTTTTAAACTGCAGATTTAGCAAGAATTAATAGAATGAGCTTTTTTTGCAGGCTTTGTGGTCACAGCCGGGAACCCATGGCAGATCAGTGATTCAAGGTTTAAGGTCCCAAAGGGTACCCAAGGGTGTTGCTGAGTACTGATGGCCTCGCTCATGTTCTTAGAGAACCATCAGGATTATGCAAGGAAGCAGGAATAAGTAAATTATTAATTTCATGGTTATATTCTGGCCTGCATTCTGCTTCCATTTGTACCTCAGCTTTACTCCTAATACTGGAATTTTGAACATTGAAGACCATGTAAAAAGGGAGAGAAGAATATGGGTCAGTATATTTAAGGAGGTATCTTCCATCTTTAGTAAGCAGAGAAGTTAAGAAACTTAATGGTCAAAAGTGACCAGTTAAGGTCACCTTCCACCTGCTGTGGTGCTGCCTGTGGCCTTGAAGCTGTTTGCAAAAATGTTAAAATTGGGCATCAACTGAAGTTTGACAGTCATCTGCAAGAATATTGGGTACCCCTATTTATCATTTCAGGTAAGTATTATGAGTTAACTGTATCAGATTAAATAAAACATGTCCACATGATATTACACAATACAGGCAGAGAGAGCACGTAACTGACTCTTTAAGAATGAATAATTTACTCACCATAAATACTGAGCCCTAAGAGGTTCTTTTAATGCCTCTAAAGAGCATGCTTTAAAAATTTAGGCAGACAGTTTATAAATGGTTTTAAGCATTTTCTTATGGAAGGCCTATCCCACTAGTGTTGGTGTAACATGACATTTCTCAGAAAAGGACACTCAGAACTCTAAAAGTAAAATCGACACGCACTTGCAGTAACCATACAAATATCTTTAACCATAGTCTCATATACGAAAAATAGTTTAAGTTACTTAAGAATATTCTTACACTACACTAGTGAATTATTTACTATAAAATACTTCTACAAGACATGTACATTTACTAGAAATCTTAAGCCACACAGGCCTCAGCAACAGCTTATCACACATACATGACGCTTCTCTCTTTCACACAAGTTTATATACACTGAGTAAGTAATTAAATATTGCACTTATTGGCCCATGATTCCTCAGTCTTGAGGTATTCAAAACCAGAAAAAATATCTATTTTTATAATATTTTTTCATGCAACATGTAAGACATTTGAAATACACTAATGCTAGTATACAGGTTTACACATTGTGACAGTCCAACTGAGTCACAACACATCTGACATTACTGAAAAAAATACCAAACAGGAATTACAGCACAGACATTTCATATATCACTAGCTGCAGGTACATGTCAGAATTACTTGAGCAAATTTATCACCAGAAGTGGTAAACAATCTTTATCTAACTTTCATTTTTGTGTGTTACAGGTAAATATGAAATTATGGGAAAAGCAGGACTATTGCTTCCCCCCCAGACCAAACGCCAAGTACCTTATTGTACAAATGACAAGCCATCTACCTCTGCTGGAACCATGGTTAATAAATCTATGGTCTTCAAATATAACACATTTTATTTCTAGCAGTAATGACCATTTAAGAATAAATTTGGGAAAGGTGGCACTGAATATAAAGAGCAGAAAATGAATGAGTATCAAAAATGTGAACATGTGTGTAGTCACAAATTCTGCTTCACTGAACACCCATGGATAAACAAAAGGAAAAAATATAAAGCTTTATTTGCAAAAGTGAACTACATTTACCCCTAAATAAAACTGGTACAGTTCATTCAAATTACTGAAATGTGTTGCCTTTTTTACTTGAGACTGGACAAGTGATCAGCCTTGGGAAATCTGGAGTCGGAATGTATGGATCAATGTGCAAATTAACACAACTTATTCCCTTGTTGGTATAAGTGAAGATATGTTGCCAAACTCCGTGAGGATGTATCTATGAGGCTTCACACTCATGGTCTCACATTGCTAAATCTGTCATGCTAGAGAACTAGGCTCATACATTGTCAGTCTTTATGAAACAGGCCAAGGAGAAATGGGTCATCAGAACTGAAATTTAGTTGATGGCTGTAAAAATATAAATAACAAAACTTACTTCTCAAAAACAAATATAGAAAAGAGCAGCTAGAGAGAGGTGGAGTTTGTAAGGGGGAATGCAATTGCATTTTTTGGAATTTTTGGAATTTTTTGGAATTTTTTGGAATGCAATTGCAATATCATTTGTCCGCTCTTAAAAAACAAATGCATAACCACCAAATGTAGAATTTTTGATACTTTTTTTTCCCTAAAAATGGCAAATTTAAAGCATTGTCCAGCAAATTTCGTGCATCCTGAAATAGCACTTCATTTCTAAAATAAAGAAGATGCAGGTGGTACAGCTGAATATACAGAGCTAAGCAGACTGGAAAGAAAATTTAATCTTTCAGACTGGTGGTCTGGAAAAGACCATATAGATGTACTTGCTCAGGTAATTTCTCTGGGCATTGCATTATGTGTAAGCACAAAAGAATAAACAATTCCAGATAACAGTCACACAGCTGTTCAGAGAGGAGTATTTTTTGACAGAAAATTAGGCTACTTCATATTTATTTAAAATACCAAATGAACAAATCTAAATAAACTAAGCACTACCACTAGAAATAACAGATACAGTATTAAGTCAGCTGCACTTGAAACTTGCGAACCTGAACTCCTAAAAGAATCTAAAACATGGATCTGAATGTTCAACCCAGCAGGGCTGACTAGCTGCTTGGCAGGTTGGTGCCAGAGGCACCATAGGAGCCAGTCAATCCCCATACTTCTGGGTCCTCCCAAGGCATGTTATGATCAGTAGCTTGAAGGTGCAGCAAGCAACACATTGTCAAAGCATGATAAGGCTGGTGCATTGCCCATACACAGGATTAGTCTGCTGCTATAAGCGTTAGTCTAGATTATAACTTGGAAAAAGGATTATGTAGTATTAGTTCACCTTCAGCTGGCACTATGGAGCTTAAGACTCTCTGCCCAAAGGCATCTCATCTCTCAGAAATTTAACATACCCTGTGTACCAACTGTATCTCACCAAGTGGATAAATCTCAGCTGAAGGGGGTATCTGTGTCTGGACCAATGATCTACTGTGAGATTCAGTCTTATTTCCATGTTGAAAGTGACAAGTTAATGCAAGGTGTGCAAGAACTTTTTCACTAATATTTGTGATGAGGTTGAAAGTATTTGTTTCTGCTATCCCAGTTTTCATCTGAGCCCTCCCCTCTTCCATCACAAAATATGGTGGTTTGTAGCCTGATACTTGAAGGAATTGTGCCACACTACTGGGACAGATCAGGGATATAACCAAATTTGCTTGTCTCCTCCAGGAGTTCATAATCAGACTACTGGATATATCTGAAGAACAAGGCATTGACTGTTTAAATTTAGGCCCTTGATCAAGTTGTGACAGGTTCTTCAAAAACGTTCAGCCTACCAGAATTTAAGATAACTGCAGTTCTATCATGTAAGTCAAGAGAAGCTGAATCAGATTGACACAGAATGCTGTTGCATATTCTATTCCATAGAAGGCCAAAGCATAATTTGAGATAAAATGAAAAATTCTAACACTGCTAGACCCCTCAGAATTCTTGGAATATTTGAGAGAGGCATAGTAAGTTACTTCTCAAAAGCTTTTCTGTCTCTACTGTTTCTCTACAAAAGGCAAGTTCTAGTTTAGAGAGGTACTGAGATCATGATGCTCATGATCTAAATGTCGCCAACTTTATAGCAGAAAATTCAATATTGCTATGAAGCATGAGACTGCAAAAGCCAACTTGTGATGGAAAATCAAAGCCTATTTTTCCAACAGTAGGTAACCCAGATTGAAAAGAAAAAATCTGCTGGAATTTCCACACATTTTCAGTTTCAGAGAAAGTCATGACAGGATAAATTTGGTTTGATGGGACCACAGCAGGTCATCCTTTGCAACCTTCTATCCGAAACGGTGTCAACTGAGAGAGCTGAGTGGTTTTCCCAGGGGTTTAAACAGTCTGATCTTGAAAAACTCCAAGTATTTTATCTGAACATTTTAAAAGCTAATCTAACTCAGAGTGCTGTTTTAAAAGGAAACAGCTCATCTGAAATACAGCAGCAGAATGAACTGATATCTAAAATGTCCTTGAAACTTTGTACTAACACTCAGACATTGTCATGGAGTTCAAACACTACCCTGACAGCTGCTTCCTCTAACCACCCCTTATCATGTGTGGAGGCCTAGCAGGTTAGTTGCCTCAGAAACTTGAAGCAGGGGTTCTCCTTAGATTTTGCTGTTACTCTTCTGTCCAGACTCCTGATACAAAATGAAAAGCAATTAGTTAATCTCATTTACATAAAGAACTATTTATCTATCATTCAATTTGTTTAAAAAGATATATGTTAATAATGTATTTCTACCACCCATTAGAGCCTAAATGGTCACAAGCAGGCAGGGAGGGTCTTAAATTCATTGCAATGGAATACAGGCAAAATGTGGCTGCAACAAGGGAGACCTTGAGGTCTTTTTAACTTATTGCATTGTGCACAAGAGATGACCATTTCTCATCAAACATCTCAGAGAAAAACTGGAAAAATATTTGCACTTTTAGTCAAGCTGCATAATTCAGGATATGCCTAAGATCTTTAATGGGATTATGTCTCTCCCCTCTTGCCTGAGATGGTTCAGACTAATAATACAACCTAAGATTTGTCTAAAGAACTTGAGAGCTGCAGGTGAATTCTCTCTCAAGGCTTTCCTGCTCCTTCTCAAGCAGGAATCACTTACATATCAAGAAAAGCATGGAAAACTGCCTAGCAGCCATCTCAAATGGAGCTTACTCAACTTTGAATAGCTTCTGTTTTTTCCAATCAGCTGGTACCTAGTGGGTGAAAATGGAATAGTGGAAGTCTCTCAGCACACTTAGCACCATGGTGTCTTAACTGGGGGAGGGAAAAAAAGCACCTTGGAAAGACAGGAACATGGTTTGGATAGCACATACCTTTTCCACCTGGCTGGTCCTCTGGTCTAAAAAGGAGGGTGCTTTCTCTTCATGTAAGTAAATCAGTCTCCATGTCTACTAAGGGAAAAAGTGCTTAAATAAACTAGCTAACAGGACAGACATGGTTTAAAAACTGAAGACAGCATTGATTTATTTAAGTTAGGCAGCCCAGGTAGAATCCTCCTGGCATATCCATTTTACAAGTCATATGCCTTGTTTGGAAGCAACTTTTACTATGTCAAAGTCCATTTAGATTATTTATTTAATTTTTGAACAGTGTCCATTTCCTCTTAGTGTGTATCAGGAGTTATATATATTACCTTCAAAAAACATAAACTGTAAAGAAGGATTTCTTTGTATTTGTGAGTCATTCAGTGTACCATGTGTTACTTCCTCTTATTTTATTTTTCAGGTTTTTCCCATTGCTGACAGTTTAAGAAATGTCAGCCTTGACTTAAATTCTGTCTAATTGGAAAAATAAAATAATTGGTGCTTCTTCAATAATGCTGTTTAGCTAAAATAGGTAATTGCGATGTGAGAAAAACAGTTGTACAAAGTACTTCAGGACACAGATGTAAGAAACCTCCACCAATTATTAGAGGAGTAAAAACTGTGAAATATAACTATTTTAACACTTTTTAATAAAAGAATTTGTGTACTTATTCTGCTATCTCCATTATCTTTTGCTGACCTTTTCAATGTATTCAGCTTAAGATTAAAAATGTTGACAATTTTTTAATACTCCTAAAGTTTTAAAAATCTCAATTCTCTTGCCAAAATAAATGAAAAAAAATGAGGGCAAACTTCAGTTCACTGACGCCATCAGCATTTCTGCAATAGGTCTGAGTAAAATACAGACATTTGTAGCCACTGTGGCTGCAGCTCTCTCAGTGACTGCATGGGAGCTGAAATTCCTGAAAACTGAAGCATGCAGATTTAACAGCAACATGACAAGGGAGCTTTTGGCTATGAACAACTGAACACAATGGATTTGGCTCTCTTAGACATAATATAGGACTGTACAGTTAATGTCTCATGCAGGCAAAAATGGAAAAAGCTAACTAGCCTTCTACTACAGGGTTAGGTAATACTGGGATCTCCATAATGATGGAATGAGAAATTAAATCCAGTTGCAGAAAATTATTAGATAGACATGCAGCTCCTATGTAAAAGGATATCCAAACAGGATAAAGTACCTAATATCTCTGAGAGACTGGACTGAATAGTCACATCCAGTTGGAAATTCACAAGGAATTTTGATGGCTTTCTGCCCAGGATATAACTTCCTTCTAATTTCTGCAGTTTTCAGTCTGCCAGGATGTGAGTGTAGATTTGCCAAGACAATGCACTCCAGGAAATGTCCCTTGAACAAACAATCTGGACAGAATGAGGGATTGGCTCACTACAGGAATAATTCTAAATTAATTTTCAGTCAGAAAAATATACAGGTAGCATCAGGAAACTAACTCAAAGCACCCTGACCACTACCCTAAAGACTCAACTACATAACTTGAAACCAATGAAGTGAGAGACAATTATAGGAAAACGTGGTCTGAGGACATGGCACCAGCTGAAGTGTGACGTAAAACAGTAAAAAGAAAAGAGAAATTAATATACACCCTGCATGCAAAAGCCAGGTTCTAAAATATGGATCATCCTTTCAGACTAAAAACTGCTCTATCCCCATATGCATATGCAAACAGCTGATGTAAAATAAGACTGTTCTCCCAAATTAATTAATAAGATATTATAAGTAAAGGCATATAGACCATTCATAAATACTCTTGTTGGCAATAGAACACACTGAAGCTGCCTTTGCTGATAGCTGCATTAGCAGCTGCAGTTGGGCTGCTGTGGAGGAGGGGTGTCCTTTAGCTGTGTGTTCTGGTTGCTGGCAGCAATGCTGGGATTTGTCTCCAGACTTTCTGACATTTTGTCACAGATGATATCCACAAGTCGCTCAAACGTCTGCTTGACATTAATGTTTTCCTTGGCACTTGTTTCAAAAAATTCAATTCCTAAAAATATAAAACACATGTTTATGTTCTAGGCATATTTTGATATCTCCAATAAATATACAAACTTCTCTTGAGCAAGAGACACTGAGAAGGAGAACATGTGAGAAGACACATATGGAAGAAATGCAGTTAAAATTGTAACACAGTCAGAGTAAGCATACAAGTGCTACTGGCTTTATACAAGGCTGGATAAATTCAGGACCACTCCAAATATATTCCCTTAGAAAAATTCTACTTTTACACAGTTTATTCTAAAAATTGATCCCTGTTTCAGAGTATTAATTTAGGAGTGCTCTATGTACACAGCCATTGGGAACAAGTAATCTGCTTATCCATCTCTATTATGTTCCTCTGAGCATTATTTGGTTGGAACCAACCACTTCCATTATGTTATTAAGGAGGTGCCAAACTACAAAAATAATACTTGGAAAAGTACAGGTAAAAAACCAAGCAAGACAAGAAAACATTTTTGCAATTTGATATTTACTAAAGTTACATGTGAATTCACGGGACCAAAGGGATTCCCAGCTCCACAAACAGGACTAATAAAAAAATCCAAACAGAAATGCACATAAGAAAGAAAACATCTTAATTACTTTATACAGAAGGACTTTTTATCTATTCATTCCCAGTGATTACCCCAAAGGCAAAAAACAGAGTTATCTTCAGCCCTTAAGGGACACTGGAAGTTTTTATGGAGCAGAGACAGCTGTTCTAAGCTCTCCAGAGACAGTCTTCCTAAGTTCTACTCTGTCCTAGGTTACAACGTAAAATATTCCAGAAGATCTGTATTCTATCTCCATCTTCATGAACTGTTAAAATCAGGAGGGGCAGTGTTTCCCTTGCCTCCTCCCCCAGACCATCTCCTATTAATGGGCCATTAACACCTTGCCCCATGAGTCACAGATAACTCCCTCCCAAAACCATTCCTGTTTAATGGGCAATTAAGGACCCACCACATGACTCATAGAATGACATCAGCCCATTGTGAGGACCCACCACATGACTCAGAGAATGACATCAACCCATTGTGAGAAGCTCTGCCCAGGGGGAGGAGCCAAGCATTCCCACCTAGATATAATCTGGGCATTTGGACAGAACAGGCATCTGCCTTCTACTGGATTCCCAGAGGAGCAGCCTTCTCTCCCCCTGGATTCCCAGAGGAAGGGCCAGACCATTCTACATCACCACTGGACCATTGGAGGAAAACTCTGCCCTTCTGCAGGATCTCTGACTCAGTAGGNAGAGCCCCTTTAAATAATTTGGAGGGAGGGGGTTTGCATTTTTCTATTCCAAGAGAAGCTCCTGCCTTCCTTGGCAGGCACCTGTCTTTCAAAACCAAGACATACTCTCTGCACCCATTTGTTTCATGTCTCACCTCCTACACGTGTCTCATTCATCTAGGCCAGGTTTGCAGTTTGGTGGTCAGCCTGCAACCTAGAAGGCTTCTCTAAGTGCTGGGTCTTCCCATGGGCTTGTTTACTTTGCAAAGCATTTGTGTTCTTTAATTTATTGTTTTCTATGACTTTTCTCACATTTTTCCCCTGTTACAACATTGCTCAGCTGTTCCCTGATAATTCACAACTTTCTTCCATTCCTGTCTTTCCACAATCTATGGGTTCAATATTCAGGCAGTTTACAAACCATCTGATTTACTGGAAGTTTTAGAAAAGTCTTTGACAGTCTGGCTTTGCCTTTGCTTAATTATTTTAATTCCTTCTGATTAAATCTGAATATTAATGTGCAATTACCACTGTCTTTTATGAGAAAAATCCCTCTTATAAAATTTCAATTACTTGAAACTCCTGTCAGAAGGAGAGAAAACAGATCTTGTGAGTCCCGTGGTTTGTTTTGTTTTTTTTAATGTTTTGTTTTATTCTGTTTTGAAAGACCACATGAAATTTAAATACAAGTACTTTGCTCACATTAGTATTATGCATTCAGTATGCCATCTAAACAGAATGTAATCTACACATTCAGTCCTATAACTGTTTTCCATTCAGCTTTTGCAATTTGAGTTCTACCCTAGAATTACTGCAGATAATTATATTTAGCTTGGAATGATAACCAATCAAGAAGAAATAAGCAATGTAAAAACTCAACTCTGCTCTGAATTTTAAATTTTTTTTTAATTTAAGTAAGGTGCTGGACTGAAGTGTCACAAAGTACTGAAATGTTTAAATATATAGGAGCTAAACTCCCTGTGGTGTTCATAGGGAGTTTAGATAACAAGAGCTACAAATATTGTACAGGGATTTGTTTGGTCATACTACTCCGTTAGTATCAGGAAGTATAAGGGTAAGCTCATCAGTATGAGAATACGTTTCCATAAAAACTTTTCCATTCCATATTTCTCTGCAAAGCAGCGAAACTGTGAATAATAAAAGACCTTATATAAAAATTACATACAGGGATATAGTTTAAATCGACATGATATTGCTTTAGTTTAGTTTTGCTCGCATATTTCACTTTTTCTAAACTAAAAGGAAAATGAGGAAAGGTAGTGTAGTATCCCTTACTGATGGCTTTGGCCCTCCTGCAGAGCTCCATGCAGGAGAAAGCTGTTCAGATCACTTGGGAGTCACTTGGGGAAAGGAAAATCCTCCACAATTTCAGTATGCTGTGTTGAAACCCAGATGCAACTCTAGCCCTGCAAAAAAGTCAATCTTCCACAACCCTTAGTGTCTTCTCCACAGGAAAGAGGAGGAAGGCAGCTGTTTCGCAGAGGAACAAACAGAATCACAGGGCAGAAGGGTTAAGTTACAACTGGGGAATGGTACACCAAAATTTTGGAGATGATAGGAAGAACACTGAATCTTAAGAACATTTAGGAGTGGAACAGTTTTTTACAGTTTTAAAGATGCAATAATGAGCACATCAGATGATCATGAAATAGCAGATATGATATCTAGGTAAGAGATCTGGAGAGAGAAAAGTAGAAAATGAAAGGGAAAAAGTCACAAAGAAGAGAGGAGGCCCATGTCAAGAAATACTGTAACAAGGATAAGATTGAGAAAACAGGTCTACTATCATAGTGAGGATATTTTGCATAAGAACATCATGAAAAACTTACAAGGCGCCCATTCTCCAGGTTAAATGGAGGGTCACAGAGTGTCAAGCACAAAAATAATTCATACAAATAAAATACAGCTATGGTGATTTCTGTGGAATTTTGGATATGATTTTGATATAAGAAGGAAATTGCTGTCATAGAAGTGGCGTAGTTGGATATCAGGCTGTGATGTTATTCCATCACCTTAGGCATTAATTGCCTCGACCTACTAGGCTAGGCTTTGCTGCACAGATGAGACAATGGACAGACCTTAGAGAAAGCAACTGAGCATCCAATTACCTCCAAAACAAAACTAATGCTTTATTCTTTACTGGAACTGTCCAGGTGAGAATTTTGGACAGTCTTGGAAATTAGCCCAAACTGTTCCTGCTGTGTATAGGCCTATGATAGGTGCTATTTATATGCTTGAATGTGCAAATAAACATCCTTCTTCCTAAAAAAAGAATGGGGCATACATGTGAGCTCCTTCCAGGCAGTTCCTGCTGTAAAACAGATGCAGCTGCACATAGGTAAGACACTTGTAGGTGGTCCTTGGAAGCTGTTCTCACAGGTGGAGAAATGGTAACACAGAAGAGTCTTCTAAGCCAATTAAGACAATTAAGAAAACCTTTGTGCAGTTTCTGGTAATCATTGTCAAAAGATTGTGGTATGTACTGAGCAGGTAGGACCAGCTGGATTACAAAAATTCAGCAGAACAGGAATTCAGAATCTCTTTTGATGCAGCCAAAGACACCATTAAAAGATCCTTCTAAGTGAGGCTTCTGTAGCCACCCAAAGATAAACTGACTGTCCTGGGCAAGGGATTAAATTTCTTATGTGAGTATTACCTTGTGCAAGATATCCCAACAAATAAGATTGGTTCTATTGGCTGGTTGGTTTCTTTAACCAAAACCCTGCCTGTGGAACAGTTCCAAGGAGCTCTACCAAACTTTTCCTAGCAGAGTGTGCCTGGAATCAGCACCTGAATTCTGTTTGTTTTCATTCTGTTCTGAATATTCTGCAGATCTGTTTTCCCCATGACACCTCCTCTTCTCCTGACTCATTTTGCATTTTACTAATGGCTCTTAGACACCCTAAGCTTCATAAGTCCCTCTGTATGACAGCCTAAGTTCTATGACTTTCAATACTTTCTTCAGGGTTTTTTCCCCTGCTCATTATTAATGGAGAAAAAGTATTTTCCATGAAGTGAAGTGAGGCAGCTATCTGGTGATGCCAGGGAAACAGAGCTCAAAGAACAACATGTTCCCATCACCTGTGATGATCTGTACTGCTGATATGGATGAGGCCCAGGCAGAGGAGATTATTGCAAAGACGTGACAAGCCCAAGAGGTAAGTGGGTAGGTAAGGCAGAACAGAGCTGAAACCCAGAAAATCCAAAACAAAAAAGTGTTGCCTGAACATATGTAGAAAGTGTGTGGAACATGCAATATGATAATTTAAATGCATATTTTGCCTTTAATTCTGTTTTCTTTTGCTGATTCTTTCCCTCTTTCCCTACTACTGATACAAAGAAAGCTGGAAAGCCCTTGGCAGCCCCTGCAGAGCACTATAGCAGCAGAGCAAGACAGGGCACTCGCACAATATTGTTCACCTGGTAATCTACAATGCACACAGAGCAGTTAGATGGCTTTCCTGAATCATACACACAGCCAGAATTACTAAGTTTGTACCTTCTCTGCCTCACATGTCTGCTGGCTCTGTAGAGCCTCCTTCATGACTGCTTATTACCACTTGTTTATGCTCATTAACACTTTGTCTGCTTTCAAAAAGCTGTGGCAGAATGGACAGACCCAAGGGGCAGTTACTGGTCATGCTCTAGCTAGCATCTCATTTTCCAGTCCTTCAGAACAGAAGGTTTAATATAAATTCCAGTTGTATTGATTTTTATTGAGGTTTCCAGATACCTTTTAAATGAGTGCATTTGGGCAAAAAATTAGATTTCTGGCAAATACATTTTTTGTGCATTTACAGGACACATGGGTTGACCAAACCCTTGCTTCTCATTGTTATTTAATAACTTTTCTGTAATGCAGCTCCCAGTATGTGAAAGCAATGGCAGGCTGGCTTTCCTCCCAGTAAAAGAACATCCTAGGGACAGGAGCCTATAATTTTTCTGCCAATATCCTGTCTGTGTTGTAACTAAACAGAAGACTGGTATTTGGTCAGTGCTGTCAGTCTGTCTCTTTCCCCTGGAACTAACATTTGTCCATTAAAAAGAGCTAAAAACACTGAAGGGTGGAAGTTTGAACAGGCATATTGCAGCACAACCCAATTATTTTCATTTTTAATGCAAAATTAGATGCAGCCATATGTCCGTGCTCTCTAAGCTGTTGGCGACTCTGCCTTGTGCACTACAGCCTTCAATCAACCATGGAGGCAAGACAGACCTTGCTCCTCTAGCAAACTGTGTGCTGAGGTGTCAGTTCCCATTTGGCTCCTGATTTACATGCAAAAATTACAGCACTAAAATGCCTCTTCAGTTCAGTGCCTAAACTCACAGCTGCCTAGTACCCACATTGTGCCCACAGATGTGCATTACACCCCAGGGCTCATATCCTAAGTCAAGTGAAGGTGCACCCCAGTCCTGATGCTGGGGAGCTGCTGCCTTGCGCCCCAGACCTGGAAGGATTCAGAAACCAGTTGTGTTCCTGTTCCATCTCAGCAGCACGTCCGCTCATGCATGCTAGGTCATACACACACAATTGCACATAGCATTGCGCCCTCTGTAAGCCCTGAAAACAACACAGAGAAATGCCCCACTTTCAGGCTTACTGGCATGCTAAATGGTTTAATTTGAAGAAATGCAGTAACAGCTTAATCGTGTCCCTGTTGTCTTCCTGGCAAAACCATTACCTACATAAATATATGAGCCAAGAACAAAATGAAAACCAAATAGTCAAGGAAGGATGATCCTATTTGAAGTGGGAGTTTTTCTTCTTGTTTTTGGTGGAAATTATTTTCAAAGCATAAAGAGAATGAAGAGAAAGAGAGAGAGAGAAGAAAAAAAGTAGGAATAAGAGAAAAAAAAAAAGGAAAAAAGAAAAAAAAAGAAAAAAGAAAAAAGAAAAAAAAAGAAGAAGAAAGGAAAAAAAGTGAAAGTAAAGACTTAAGGAAGAGGTCACCCAAATGAGAAGAGAAAATATGGAGATAAGGTATGCAGTTACATCTGAGGGGTAAAATGACTGTCTCTCTGAGTGACAAGCTGTGGAGGTGCACTGAAATCACAGGCACTGCTGACTGTGACACATAATATTCACAGGCTTTTGCAAATTCCCTGAATACAGTGTGAGGGCTGGTTTCAGCTGCCCCTTGCAGAAGAGACTGTGAGAGCTCACCCAGAAAGGGCCTGTTTCATTTGTTTTCTGACACTGGGTGTTGGCCTCTCATAGAGATAGCATGTCAGGATAAATTTAGAAAAAAGGCGAGTGCAACTAGGGCATGTTTAGACATGATGAATGCCCCCAGCCACGGTTGATCCTGGATAGCAAAGCATAAGAAGAACCTGAGAAACCAAAAAAACCCCATAAAAAATTGATGTATCTAATTAGCAGGCACAGCAGAATGTCCCAAATAAATGGAAAAACTGTATGTCAAACTGCATATGCAACTATCCATTTGCCTGTGCAGTTATTCAGACTCTGTTCAAAGGTCTGTGCACACCTCTACCTACTCATTGTAGCTGGAATGTAGATAACAATATAAATATATCATATAGATCATTAATAGAAAAACCAAGACATCAAGACACCTGTGAGTCCATTCTTTTATTTCTCTTCTGACAATTGACACTCAAGTTTTATGAATGTATGAGTTTTGCTGAAAGGCACGAGAGCAACATCTCAGAAAACTGTGAGTAATTCAGCTAGCAAGAGTGCATGCATTTTACCTGTAAGAAGTTCCAACTCTGTTTTAATAAAATGCTTTAAAGCATATAAGTGTTGACTATATTTCTATTCACTCCGTAGCCAATCTATGTACTACTCAGTGCAAATATTTATGAAGACAAAAAAGTAATAAGAACTGTATTCCATGCCCTTTTTTGGTAATGATTAGTGAATAAATATCTTTAAATGTATTTGCTGTGATTACCAAATCAATACTAACCTTGCATTAATTATTTCTCTCTATTGGTTGGTCACATTTCTGCACATTCTTGGAATGATATTTATATGAGGAAAACTTATGTGACTTTATTTGATCTCATATTTTTTCATTTCATTCTAACCTTAATCTTTTAATGATGCCATTGTGTTAAATGACTATGAGCTAATTTCTGAAAAAATATGCTTTAAAAAAGTACTGAATAGGATGATAAGGTGTCATGGTTTGACACCAGCCAAGGGCCAGTGCACCCATGAAAATATATTTTTCTCAAATTCTGCTGTGAGGTAGGACCAAAAAAGGAGCACAATCACCCAACTTAAAGCATAGAGAAGATATTTTATTAACTAACACTAAAAAGAAGAAAAAAAA
>VXBU01000398.1:0-11411 GCA_013400315.1 Bombycilla garrulus | reverse complement strand
CTCCCTGCCGGGATGGTTCCCTCCGGGGGGAAGAGGGCTCTCTCCCAGCCTGGCCCGGCACGACCCAATCTCCCCCCACAGGACACTGGGGGAAACTGGGCCAGGGCAAGGGGCATAGCTCTTCCTTTCCATCCTCCCCACCACCGGCCGGGATATCTCCCTCAGGAGGGGCTCCTGGCACAGCCTGGCCCGGCCTTTCCCCTCCCGCAGGCCTCTGTGGCCTTGGGGGGGTGGGAGAAAGCCGGGCCGAGGGCACAGCCTGTCTGTACTTGTTCAAAGCTGGAAACAAAAGAGAGCGATTCCCAGGCAGTCCTGTGCAAATGTATATCCTACTGAGACGAATTTCACTTTTGATTGGCTCATTTCCCTGTCTGTCTTTAAATTTGGCCCACAATTGGTGTTGCACTGGGCTCATCGGAAATCCACAGGCACACCTCACTTCCAGGGGTGGCTATTTTCCTGCCCACCAAAATGTCAATCAATCTCAAACCAGCACATAAGGAATGACTGATGTATCTTTGTGTCTTTATGTCTGGAACAATTAAATATTGCCATATGGAGAAAAAAAGACTATGACAGAGCTCTCTGAAACCTAGAGAGGTGCAGAGCAGGTAACAGCTAACAATTGTACACTGTGAGAATATAACAGTGAAGAAAAATAAAACAAAATAAACTCTCAGGGGGCCAATTCAAAGAAGAAGTAGATAACAGATAAACTGTGCATATTTAAAGGATATTGTGGGTGGTACGATTCTCTATGGCTTCAAAGACTTCATTGTACACATCCACAGAAAAAATTATGAAGGTCCTGTTGAATATAAAGGTATTGCACATGGTTCATGAGACACACAAATATAATTTGCTAGGGTCAGAGAAAGTATCACTGCATGTTTGCCAGTTCACATCTTCCACAAAACACCTATTATACTGCTTGTAGCTATGATCCACAGTGGTATTGCCAGTGTCGTGTTATTAAAAAAAAAATTTAAAAAAGTTTTCAAAGCAAAAAAGACAGATTTTTGACCTCATAAATATTCTGTAATTTTCCTTCAAGGTCAGGTCTGGGTTGCTAACTATTTCTTCATTCTTTTGTGAACTTTGAGTAGTGCCATGAAAAAGATATGCAGAGGTACCAAGGTATACCTGACTAGCTAAGCAGACCTCAACAGTAGTGAGACCCATTGCTGGTTCATTTAAACCCCTTGGTTGGGTTACACTTCAGAAATAAGCCAGCAGAGAGATTTAAAGAAATTAATGATCACATCTTGTTAATAAACTTTAAGGCAACACATTTCAGAGAGGTCAGCAGCCAAAAGAGGCCCCATTTTCTGATAATACTGTTCTCAACAGAACCTGTTTCCCAGAGGGTTAAATGTCCAGTGCTCTTTTGACCTTTTGAATATTCACCCAGCAGGTGCATGTGTTCATTTTCTCAGTGACTTCAAATAAACAAGGGCTGAAAATATAACCACACTTTAGGACAGAGGGTGTAAACAGTGTAGTTTTTGTACAGCACTTTTGAATTGTATTTCCTTGTGTCTGTAACATCGAGTTCAAAGGGCCCACAGTTTTAAAATGTCTGGCTGGACACAAAAATCTATTTGTTATTTTTAAAACTTGTCTGTAAGAGATGTTATCAACCTAGTGCCAGAGAAACAAAAGACAGTCCTGTGTGTATAACACAGGGGGTGCCCTCCAAAATAGCCAGCAAGGCCAGTGCACTTACTGCAGTTAAGGGAAAGTCTTTCTTCTGCTGTTTTGATACCACCTCACTTAGTCTCTGGGCAGATGTAAGAAATTATTGCAGCTGTACAGGAGACGTATAAACATTTTTGTGTGCAGTCTGACTACAGAAAATGACTGGATCAGAGACACAAGTTATCTAATACAATAATCTGCCCTTGAGATATATATCTGAGATATATATCTGAGAAAAGAAACCCAAGAAACCCCCTGAGTAGATAAATATGGAAATAGAGGATAATCTTCTTCCATAAAAATTGAATTTTAAACCCCAGGAGTTAGAATTTGCTTGACAGCCTGAAACATGAGTTTTGGTATCCATCTCATTACCCTTTTTTTCTTTTTTTCAAGCATTGGTCATTACCTCTGAGGACTCTTGACTGTACAACATGCAAAATTCCTTCTTATCTTGATAAATTCATGACCTTGGGAATGTGTTGTCAATTCACTGCATTAATTTTATTTTTTCAAAGGAATGTGATTCAAGGAATAGAAATTTAGATTTCTTATGTGTCTTTTAAAAAAATCTTCAAACTCTATAGTGAAAATTTATAGTTGTTGCTAAACGTTTCAGCCACTTGTCAAACTTTATGTTAAAAGTATACAGGTAGATTTTTGGAATCTATTTGTCCAATGAATACACATTCCTATCTTCTAGTACAATGAGTAAATATTAGAAATGGGAAGAAAAGATACTGAAAAATATATATAAAAGTACAACAGGTATTTCTGCAAAGATAAATATCCTCTGTTAATGGTTTTGTTGCAAACAGTTTGAGAAAGTCAATTCTTCACAAATATTGGAAAGTTTTCTGGATATAAAAATCCAGAATATCCTTCTGTTAAATATTTCCCATTATCTTTCAAGGACTAACTTTCAGTAATCTTTAATGTAATCTTTCAAGGAGTTCTTTTACACATATACGACACTTATTAAAACATGTGGAATAGGAAGGTATGTTATTCTGGTGAAATTGTTTACCAGGAAAAGTAGTTGTACAAGTAGAAAAATTATTTTTTAAAAAAATAAGATCATTGACCTATTAATATACATAAATTAAGAACCACCAGCATGAGATTAGATCCCTTTTCATTTACCTTCCTATATAGGACTAGCGACAAGAAGATCTTGGTTACACAATTTTTGACCACACTGAGCCTTTATCACAGAGAGTTTTCAAAACAATAACAAATCCATGCCCACAATTTATGCTTCCCTTAACATAAATTGACCTCTAAAACCGACAGTGTTTGATTTACACACCTGCTGAGCTTACTCTCCAGAGATCAGGAAATTTGAAAGAATAAAGAGGCTGGGTAGTAGTATTACACTACTGGAGATTTTCCTTTATAATTTAGCCAGTGCCACCTCTAAAACATTTCATGGTAGGAAAGGATAACACTTGTGTAGAAACAAAAACAACAAAGGTGCTCACAGCTTGGCAATTTTCTGTTTGTACAGAATTTGCTTCCCAGAGGGAGACTTTATGAAACTAATTCATATCTACAATTCTGTGAATGTACAGTAGATGAGTGGATGAAGTGTTAGCAGTGGGAGTTAAGGTTGACAGCAGCATATTTATCTTTTGGATTATTGGTATTGCTAATCATAACCCAAAGCTACTCAAGTTGAAAAAAGGTCTAGTAAGCTTTTTCTGCAATTTCTCCTTCCCTCTGTTTCTCTTTGAGGAGACAGAGCTTGGGGTTTTTTTTGATTTACTTGTTTCCCTGTTCCATATCAAAAATGTAGAAATAAAAGGAAACCACATTCCTTTACAATGAATGGGTCAAGAAAGTGTATTTATACATACTGTAGCAATTAATGAAATTAATTTGTACATTTCCACAGGTAATCACAAAACTGTTGTTGTGTCTTTTCTTACCAAGTTGCTCTGCTAAATGTTCTCCTCTCTCAGTGAAGATAACCCGTTCATCATCCATGTCACATTTGTTGCCAACCAAAATAACCTGGGCATTATCCCAAGAGTACGTTTTGATTTGAGTTGACCTTAAAAGAGAAAGGGAGAGAGAGGAGTCAAAGCAAAGCAAATTCCCTAAGTCAATTTCAAATGGAGTTCAAAAAAGATGAAAGAGACAATACTGATTTTGTCAATTAGGGTAATTTTGTTTAATTACAGATTTCAAATAAACTAAGGATTATCTGTCAGGCATTACTATTACGGAAATAGTATCAACACACATTTTACTTTTGCTTGCTAAAAATATTTTCTCCTGCCGTCAACATTCTTCCTATACTTTTAGAAAGAAGAGATGATACTTTCTCCCATTTTCACATTTTAATACAAATCTTATAATCTAAGAACAGAGCTCTGAAAGAAAATCAGCAACATATTAATTTCTTATCTTTTAAGATGTGGATGTAAATTTAGCAGCAAAACTTCAAAAATCACAGAGCTAGTCTGTCTTCCTTCTATTGTTCCTCTCCAGCACATTTCTCTGCAGGTCTTTGATCTACCAGAAGGCCAGCATTACTGTGTGCGTTAAGCCATGGGCAAGGGCTGAGTTTGAACTCTGATTTACTTTCCATTTAAATTATACAAGCCTTAAGCACTACTACAGCTAATGAAAGTATCTGAGACCTTGAAACACCAGAGGGGCCACGAGTGCTGGTGGTGAAATAGTTTACAATGCTCTCTTTGAACGTAAGCACAGAATGGGTGACTTAAAGCCATACTCATGGTACCTCTCAATGCCTGCCACCACAGTGCAGGTACCCAGGTCTGCTCTGTAGAAGGAAAACTCCACGACTGGCTCCAGGCTCAGCGAAGAGGGGTGCTTCTGGTTACCACCTTCTGACCGGGAGCAGTGCCTGCCCTTAAAGGTAACACAGGATGCAGGAAACTTACTCCAAGCATTTACGCTTTGTCTTGGACTTGTGACTATGTCTGGCTCTAGGCTCTAAGCTTGGTGAGATGTGGATACCTCTTCTGTCTCCATATGATCAATGGAGAGAGAAAAAGACAGAGAGCATTCCTCTTTCTGCCAGCCTGTCCCACACCATTTCCTCCCTCCTCCCTCCTTGGACAATACAGGGTACTTATGGAAATGGTAATAGAATAGAAACTAACTTTTTTAACTATACACTTATGAGAGGACGCCCTGGAAAAGGATCCTGTGGCTTATCATGCACCTTTTTTTTTAAAGTCTCTTTGACAAAAGATGAAATAGCTTCAAAAATCTGTCACTTCAATGTCTTAGAAGCTGTTCTGCATGAGTACTGCATGGGTAGATTCACTAGTGAGCCCTTCTCATAACACAGCCATCATCTCTGCATATTGAGATCCTTGTTTGCAAACTCTTACATTCAGAAAAAAAAATCATGATCTAGTCAGACAACTGATTCTAGTAAAAGACAGAAAACCGATCAAATCTCCCCAGCTGGCTTTGTTTACTGCAAAACCAGAGGGATGGCCTTGGGCAAAAGCTGCTGTAACTATCATTGTGCCCCTGGGTCCAATGTCATTTCCTACAGGCTCCCTGCATGAGTCAAAGAGCCTCTAGGCCATGTCTGATGGGTTTGCAGTGCCAGGCAGAGAAATTTAGAGGAAAGGATCACTGCCTTTAGGAATGTTTCACTTTATGACCAAGAAGAAGCTGAGCTAAGTCCCAGACATTTTGTGCTACATATTGTTCCTTTGGGCCTGACCTGATCTTTTTGTCAAGAAGTGGACGCTGTGCCACTTTAAATCTGTTTTAATAGTAATTTGAGTAGTTGTAAGATGTTGTGAACAAAGAGAAGTCAGACCTCCCCATATGCTTATATTTTACTAAGGATACCATTTCTCAGTATAAAAGGACAACATGCATTCACTTTGTTCGAAATGTCCTTTTGAAATCATGCTGAGTGGTTAAGCAAAGTAGAATTATTATTGTGTTTTTTGACCAGAACTACATTTGTCACCACAGTAACTTCACAAATACTAGTAACTCAAATGTCAGAATATGTTAATCCATTAAGGACTATAAAAGAGCATAGCTCTGAACAATTACTCATTGGGAACCAATTTATTCCCTTTATGTCAGCAGGAAATCCAATACATTTTAAAATCAAAATATACAGTAAAGATATTAAGCTTTATAGAAGGAATTACTTACATAATATGTAAAACTGAAATAGAATAAACTGATGAAGAAATGCAACCTGAAGAAATATCATCACACAACTGTAAAGAGCACTCATTCAGCCATGTTTTACAAACTTTGCCGCCAGAGCTTTACCTGAGTTTCTTTCATTAAGAATGTAAGATCCCTTCATATTACTGCAGCCAGATATGATTTTTTTATTGTACAACTATGAACCTGTGCATTCAAATTCTTCTCACTACCAAAGCAACTTATTTTATTCANNNNTATATATATATATGTTATAACTATTATGTTTTCTTTTAGACATATAGTTCCACTATTGGCTTTTGTAGGTTTTGATTCCCACAACTCTTCACCAAAGCCAACATATAGGTCACTTGAAAAAGAAGAGATTTTGTTGTTCCTTGCATACATGACCTTTCAAATGACTGAGGCTTCTGATTAATGAAAAACACAAACAGTTGTCCTTGTAAACAGCTTCAGCCTCAAAAAGATTGAAGACATGAAAATGCAAATATTATGTTTGCAATAAGCTGAAAAAGACAATTCTTGCTCACTCCCAGTGACCTGGTATACGTCAATAGTAATTTACCCTATAAATCTTTCATTTTCTAGTTTTATTGTAGGCAGGCAATCAGCATCATGCTTAAATTTTTATAATGTATAAACTTCAGAGGGGCAAATTAATGGAGGAGTGCAATGATCCATTACTTTCCATGATCAACACCATTCTTGTTCTCCCAGTACTGCAATTTTACCAGCCCCTTGTCAGAAAAGAGCACTTGCTGAATGCAAACAAAACCAATTTTATCCTAAAACGGTGAGATCTTCAAATAGCTGCCCAGGCAACGATGGCAGGGAGCCTGTGTGTGCTCTTGGTCAGCTTGAAATGAATGCTGCACAGTGCGACAGAGTGGGATTCAGGAGCATGCAGCCCCAGCTGGCTGAGGCAGCTGAGATGCTGGAAGCCAAAGTAGATAAAACACAGCAATATGAGAGATGATATTGATGTGGAGAACAGACTGTTGACATTAGATTAGGTGATAAAAGCTTGTCCGTACATCCAAAAGAAGCACAGAGAGATTATGGCAGAAGAGAGCCCAGATAATATCCCAGCCCTGGATAATCTCAAACCTACTGCAGGGAACATCAGATTATCCAAAACCTATGTCTACTAGCCTGGTGGAGCAGCAGTGTACTAAAGCAGGTTACCAAATTAAGATGCAGAAAAGACCTGGACACCACATCCAGGTCACTTCCAGGGTTGTTCCAAGAAAGTCCCAGCCCTACTATCCAGCATGAAACCCACCACTACAAGTCAACACTGGAGGCTTACGTCCAGGTGCCAGAAACTGAGGAGATGGGGAACAATGGGCAGCAACTGGGCAGATTGAGTTTATGAGCCCAGCTGATGGAGGGAGCTACAATGTGTATCTGCACAGATACATATTCTCATGAGTGGACCTCGATGCTGCACTGTTTTAAATGGGAGCAGTGAGGAAGAAGATGCTCTTGGTGTTTGTGGTAGCACTCTGGGTGGTCCTGGGTGTTTTTGTCTGTAATGCGCATGCATATGGTCATGTGTATATGCATATACATATGTTGTAACTCTGAGAGTTATGTGCACATGGCCTGCTGGGAATAGATCTTCGGCCTCACGACTGGTTGGAGCTGGGTATGGAACTGCAGCAGCCTCTCCCCTCTTAGTCAGATCCAGCAGGATATATTGTCCCCTGAGCTCAGGCTTAACTTGGTCGAGCCTGGGTAACACTGCATTGCATCCTGGAGAAACTGCTACAGAAGGCAAACCTACTGTTTTCTGCACTCAATATATTTCAGGTTATACCTACTGCTGGTATACCTTGAATTACTCTGAATATCTCTTCAGATGATCACTTTATATTAACTCATCTATGTCCAAGACAAATATTCATATAACCCAGAATAGTCTCTAGTATATTTTCACCCACAGACTGAATGGAAGGCAAACAAATATATTCAGTAAAGACATGTCCATAGAGTAAATATACCACAAATACTAACTTTTAGAGATAGCCTCAATCTATTCACCAGTCTTTGGATCAAGTCTTCCAAGGATGCTTGCCTATTATAGAGAGGTTAATTTCTACAGGCTTTTTATATTAATTATGTAGTAACTCACCTGCAAAGAAAGCAAGAGAAACACCCTAATGAATATGCTCCAGAGGGGGCATGTATAATGTTTATTCCAGCAAGTTCAGGAAACATGTTGTACTTCTGATGTTTTGACTTTTGAAAGGAGTACTCAGTGAACTGGGGTGCATCATCTTGCCAGTAAAAAGAAATAAGAAGACCAAGATCTAAGTAAAAAACTTCAAAAAACCCAAAACCTAATTAAAGAAACTTCTACCAAACTGTGGTTTTGGGGTTTTTTTGAAGTTACTGTTATGCTGAGTCCACTGAATAATCCTTAAAATTATCCTGTCTTTATTTACAGGATGCTGACTGCAAAGTCCATTAGCTGAATTATTAGAGGGCACAGTGTAGTGGTGGACTCTCAGATGGAGCCCAGGTTATCTCTTCTTCGTCAGTTTATTCATTTGGCAAGAGACATTATCACATTATCAGAGAAGCAACTATGAGTTTGGAGGAGTTTCCAAAAGTATTCAGTGCCCCCAGATGAATTCCAGCTTTTATTTGCTAAACAGAGTGCCAAGACTCCATGCCTCTCTGAACAGGAAGGGTTGCTCTCCAGCTTTGTCAGGAGATGTCATTTTCCTCCTGTAGTTGAAGTAAGGGAGGGTCTCTTTTACCCTTCCCCCAGTCTCATCCTGTGATGTGGGAAGACACACCACTGCCATCTCCAACCCCTTTTACAGGGACAGTAAAGGGAAGCTCTGTCATTCACATCTTTTCAGAAAATGGGATCATGCCACAAATCCTTTTTCAACCTTCTTGTCTGTGAGGAGCTCTGACACACTTCCCATTTAAGCCAGCTTTTCCACAGTTTGAGGTCTCCTTCCTACAACCAAGTGTTTTCTGCATTTCAATGTACACCACAGTCTCCATTCTTTTTCCCATGCCCTCTACGTCTCCTAAACTCTTATTATTCCTGGCAATACTGATAGGTTATGTGCCTTAATAATGACCCAGTGTCCTGGAATTTAACTATCTCCTCTCTCTCTCACGCTTATCTTTTGGATATTATGAAAATGGGACATATGTAGGATTATTCTGTACAGCACATTAAATGACTGAAATGCTCAGTCTTGATGGCCATTTGGAATGTGGCTGTGTACCAGCTGCTCTGCACTGGGTGCTTAGACTTTGCTGCAGGCAGTGCAGGGAAAGTGGCAGCCTCAGGCTTTTAATTTGTTCCCAGTAAATAATCTAGTATTAGTGGGAGACAAGCAATTCAAAATATGTAAAGCTAACAACCAAAACACCAACTTGGCTCTCTAATTGGGATTTTGAAGAGAATACTAAGGTAAAAAATTCTAAACAGTTTTAGCAAAAACAAGACAAAGGGTCCTGGTGTACTTGAACACTTGAGAATTTTTGTGGCCATTGTTACTGACATAGCAGGAATATACTAGAAGTAATGTCAGTAATAATAAAAAGAATATGCTGACGTTTGCCAGATTTTAATTGAACTGATGAATAGCTGGACCCATACAGAGAAATATAACTATCTTTAAGTAACAGCTCAGGATCCTTTCTACTCTACTGACAAAGAAAATCTGGATAGTTGCAACTTTTGAAGTATTTCTACTTGTTTCATCTTTCTGGTGTGCTCTACCTGCAGGCCATAAAACATGATTGTGGCTAATACAAATAGTTTTATCTCTTGCATATAGTAATTATTAAAGCCTTAATAATTATTGAAGCCATTACTGAAAACCATGGAAAGAAATGGATAAAGGAAATAATTATCAAAAATAAGAAGTTTATGCAGATGAACATGTGACCAGAATGGAAAAATTGCACCTCAATCATTCTCAAGGAGGGTTTAAAATCTAATGGATATTCTAGCATCTTCACTTCTATCCGGAATTCATGGTATATATTTATTTTCAGTGATGGCACTGGCCTCCTATGACTGCAAGTGCTTACTAATGTATGATAGGGAATAGGCAAAAATACACCAGCTACACAGAAGTACCGAAAATCGGTGGAGAAGGGCAATGAAAATGGGACAAAAATTAGAAGAATAAATTCAGAATAAATTTACTCCACTCTCAGTATCACAAAACAGCAGGAGGATAAGGATCTCGGGAGAAGTGGATATGCTAAGTATAGCACACAGTGTGGGCAGCCCAGTAAGCAGGGCAGTTTGAGCTACTGATTTTACTCTGAGTGGCAGGAGCTAAAGGAAAAGTAAATCTGAGCTACTCTTTGCATAACAAAATGCCTGAGAATCCATGGTGTCAGCCAGGTGACTGGACTATCAGACACAGCAGGAACTGAAGAGCCCAGACTTTTGAGAGCTTGGACTACGAGGGTATAAAGCCCCAGCACGTCTTTATTAGGGGTCTCTTCTCAAAGGCACCAGCTTGAGCTGTTAATTTGTTACGGCACCATGATTAAATTATTTTAAGGATAAAGACCTCTGAGACTCTGCTGTGGATGTCTAAGATTGGGAAAGGTAGGAGAGCCAATGAGGAAACATGGTCTGACTGTGCAAGTGTGGGGTGTGTAGGCAAAGTATGGAGCACCTGCAAGGTCACTGGAGCCACCCACTGTGAAGACACTTTGGTCCCAGCTCAGGTGGGGCAGGTGTGGCTCCCGGATGGTTGGACAGGAAAGATTCCTTTACGCAAATAATAGCAAAAATTGGATACACTGACCCCTCCATGATTGCAACAGAGCGGGATATATGAATATTGCTCAAAACTAACTGTATTTGATGTGTTAGTTGTTGTTTCTACATTGCTGATTTTCTGTCTGGATTGAAGGGCAAATGAAGAAAAATGCATTATGATTGTGAAAAAACCCACAATATTGAAGAAACCAGAACAATTCCAATGATTCACCGCTTCTTCCAACAGACTTTATCTTCCTTGTGCAGAACCAAGGAGTGCACACCGTGCAATATGCTCATGTTGCAGAAGCTGTATGACAGGTGCGACACTAACATATTTCTCAGACAGAAAGCTAATTAAAATGCACATTACCCAGAGCATCACAGGTTTTCATTGTTCTGGTAAGAACTGCATCTACTTTAATGAAAAAAAACCCCTTCACTACATGCTTCTGAGGCCGTAATTTCATTTTAGAAAACCACGTTACATTACAGTTTTGACAGGCTGTAAAGATATTCCAAATTAATCCAGTTCTTTTGGAAATAAAACTGAGTTGATCTTTAATATGTTGTGGGGGGTTGGGGTGTTAGTTTTTTTTCTTTTCTTTTTTTCATCCTCTTCAGTTATGGAATTTTTAGTCCCATTTGTTGCAGGGGAACCTGATGGCCAATGCTTAAGTGTATTTGCAAGACAAAGGCTTGCCGGGCTGGGTTGGTTTTTGGGGAGGAGGAGGACTCCAGGAGCTGTGGTTGCTTACAAAAGAACAGGCCGTTTTTTCCT
>VXBU01000390.1:69844-81113 GCA_013400315.1 Bombycilla garrulus | reverse complement strand
ATTAGTAAATGAGAATTGCACTTTAATAATATATGATCTTTCTAGCAGAATAAGACAAGAAATGGGTACATAAACCTCAGAAAATATTAACTAAACTAACCCCTGTGAAGCTGGAAACGGTTTTGAAATACTTACTCCAGTTGTCTATTGAATTTATTACCGCCACTCATTGTGCAGGCAATGCTGCACGTCTGTGTGTTGCTACAGACTAGGGACTGAAAATAACCAACCATTTATAACTTAAGATTTTCACTGCCATAACTTTCTTTCTCTATTGTGTTATCTCTGTGGAACTTTAAAAATCTGACAAAGTTTTATTAATAAAGTGTCCGTGTGTGACCTGTCAGATTTTTAGCATGAGATTTGAAAGATTTTGCAAAAAAAAAAGTAATTATTAAAGTAAAATATAGAAATCTGCTCATGTGTTCATTTGCATATTTTCTTCCAATGGACACTTTTGTTATCTTCATAATGCCTAATCATTTGTGTTGCAAGTTTATGAGAATGCATGATTGTAAATGGCAAATATTATTTTTCTTATTTTAATCTCAGACACAAAAATGCATCCTGAATTACAGAAATCAATGCATACATGTTTTCTCTGACATTTTGATACAGAATTATCTCAAGGTGACAGAACAATTACTAAATTGCATCAGCCTAATGCATAAATTCACTTGATTGAATTAATGATTCACTTACCTGTTGTTTGATTCTATTCTGGGTTTTAAGTATGGCAAAGATAGGAGCTGTTGTCAATTTTCAACTTTTTCTTTTCTTTATTTAGAAGATGGAATTAATAACAGACCCCCCCTAACAGTGCTTCCTTCTGTAGTTCTCTATGTTCTAATTACTTACAGGAATTCTTGATACAGGATCCTCAGAAAAAAATGTTCAGCTGTAGAGAATTATCTGCAAAGAGTCACAGAATCACACAGTCAGTTGAGTTGGAAGCCCACAAGGATCATTGAGTCCACTCCTGGCCCTGCACAGCATTATCCCCAAAAGTCACACCATGTGCCTGAGAGCATTGTTCAGACTCTTCTTGAACTCTATCATGCTGGTGCTGTGACTGCTTCCCTGGGGAGCCTGCTCCAAGTGCCCAGCCACCCCCTCTCTGGGTGACAAACCTTTTCCTAATGTCCAACCTAAACCTCCCCTAATACAACTTCAGGCCATTCTCTTGGGTCCTGTCATTGGTCACCACAGAGAAGACATCAGGGCCTGCCCATCCTTTTTCCCACCAAATGAAGTCATAACTGCCATGTGGTTTCCCCTCAGTCTTCTCCAGGCTGAACAGCCTAGGTGACCTCAGCTGCTCCTCATATGGCTTCCCCTCAAGGCCCTGTATCCTTGCTGTCCTTTTTTGGGCACTGTCTAATAGTTTAAGATCTTTCTTACATCATGGCACCCAAAACTGCCCCCAGCACTCGAGGTGAGGCTGCCCCAGTGCAGAGCAGAGCAGGACAATCCCCTCACTTGCCCAGCTGGTGATGCTGGGCCTGATGCCTCCCAGGGCAGGGTTGGCCCTCCTGGCTGCCAGGGCACTGCTGGCTCATGGTCAGCTTTCTGTCGACCAGGACCCTTTATGCAGTGCTGCTTTCCAGCCTTTCATTCCACGATCTGCACAGTTGCCTCAGCCCATGTGAAGAATCTCGCACTTGCCCTTGATCAGCTTCATATGGCTGGTGATTGCCCGTCTCTCTGGTTTGTTGAGGTCTCTCTGCAGAGCCTCCCTGCCTTCAAGGAAGTCAACAGCTCCTTCCAGTTTTCATCTGTGAAGTTCAGGGGAATGCAGTTTCTTTCTTTATAGTTTGATATTTAGATTGACATATTGTAGCTTTGTTTCTAGGTGCCCCACTCAGAAAAATCCTCAAAGTTTAAGGAGTTTAGTTTGTGAATTAGTTGAACTCTTAAAACCTATTAAAAATTGAGTTTGCAAGTACTCCAAAGCTTTTAATCTCTTCTTATATCAGAATACATAATGAAAAATAGATGAGAACCTTGGATCTATCTGATATTTGGTAGTGTGTTCAGCCTTTACTAACCACAGATAATAGCTCCATCGCTTATGTCTGCTTACATTACTCTTAAAAGTTGCTGTTAATTCCTTGAAACTCTGCCAAGCTATAACAGGTTGGGGTGGAATATTCCACTTGAAGAAAAGAAAAGAACAATATGGATTCCTCATTTCCTGTATGCTAATGAAGCAGGGGCCCATGGAAAAAATAGTATGCAGTCAAATTATTAAACATTCTGCATTAAAGCACACAGCTAGAGAGAGAAGTTTAGGGGAGCATATAGCTTGACTTCTAGCTTCTTCCATCCTTTCAACACTTTAACACTTCCGTCCTTTCAACTGACTTTGTTTTGTGCAGATAAAGTATAATGTTATGTCACTTATTTGTAAGTGCTGACGTAGTGAAAAAATTGCATGTGGTGTTACTATCACTGATTTTGATGTTCCTGTTCTTTCGGGGTTTCTTACCTGTTTGGATTTTTGGATATTTTTCTTTTAATTTAGCCTGGGCTTTTTTTGAGAGAATTGTTCTGTCTTTTTGGCCCTAAACAGCAGCAGAATTACTTGAGTGCTTCTGTGTGTGTGATCAGATATCCAGACCCGTGCATGACTATGAAATGCTATATAAATCTTTGGTTTAGCAAGATATGTAGATCTTTGATTTAGAACAAGTAGACTTTTTTCCAAACAGGGATACAAGCCTCTAAATACAGCAGGCTTGTTTGAAAAAAAGTCTATTTGTTCTTAACAATCGTGTTGATTTCCCTTAGCCTTGGCTTGTCATGACTTCTGTCTCTACATCATGCTCATTTTATCTGTGGTCTGAAGTTTGGTCATTTTGCATGCACCACACCCTAACTCCTGAAACTCAAAACTTAGGTGCCATGTTTTGCCTGGGATCCTTCTCTTCTGGTGACAAAGACAGAAAAAAAAAATTTGACTTGGCCTTGTCCAGTTTTTTTAATGAAGAAAATCTCCCATAGCCTCTGTAAATATTGAAGATCAAGAGGTAAAGTACCTCCCAATGCTATGAGTTACTCATTTTTCCTCTTTGAGACTCGTCTCCAAGTTTTGGGGGTGAGGTAGTTGGCTTCAATCTTGATTAAAGAACTTTGGTCCTTCTGTCTCCCTGGTACCTTCACAGTTATTAGTTTCCATGTCATGTAGAATGGAGGCTGTGACTCGGCTGGAGACAGCCTTAGATGATCTTTACTTGGGTCAGCTGTAGTCTCTTGATCCTCCAGTAATAGCGTTTGATAACCTGTGACTTCATAATTTTTGGAAGATACTTAGTAATTTATTAGAAATGGATCAGCTGCTGGGATGATGAAATCCTCAATCTTCAATTGGCATTTTCAGACTGTCATTGACCTAGACAAGGGCACGTTTATATCCAGAGTCCTTATGAAAGTGCTGTGTAAGTGCAGAGTGTTAATCTGAAAGCTATTCTGAAGTTATCTAATCTGAAGTTATTCTTCACCATTACACACTTGTTTCATATTGATTGTTTCAAGCCTTTGAGAAATTTATTTGCTTCTTGAAGAAAGAGACTTTATTGCTGTGTATGCTAAACTCTTTCTCAGAATCTTCATGACTACACTTACCTAACACTAATATATATAAATACATATATATAAAATTATCATATCTATTATTATCTGTATTAAAAAAAAAAAGTAACAGGCTTTCGGGCATCCCATTCATATATTGTTCTTCAACATTGCCTGCTTCAGCTTCTCATTGTAAAGGATTTGACTTTGAAAAATGTCCAGTTTTATCATTTCGTATGTGACTTATTAAGAGTAGCAATTTTAAAATGATGGATGCTATGTTTTAATTTAAACAAGTTGGCAGATGACCTAATATAACTACATTCATAGATTAGGATTTTTAATGTCTTGCTCCTCCCTTCAATATACTTTCTGGACTGTTTTATTAAACTTCCCTAGTTTTTGAAACAGAATTTAGGTTCTAGAGTTACTATGATTAAATACAAAGATTTTCCATGTTCTCCTTGCTATTCCATGCTTTGCAATGTAGAGTGATAGAAAAGAGGTAACTTTTCTAAAGTAAATGAGGTAAAATTTCTGTTACTTTGAGACTTTTGACTAAAGCTTAGCAAGTGGTGCTCTGTCTGGCAATACTATTCCGATAATAGTTTTCATCTCAGCTATGCTATTTCAGCCCTAATAAAGCCTTAACTGAATCTCACTCAAGTGTCTCCAAGGCTTTTTGTGTATGGGTGTGGTTGCAAGTGTTCCAATCACTTCACCGTTTTCTAGATCTCTGCACATTTAAAACATAGAAAATTATGAGATAAACAAATTATGGAAGCCTTGAGAAAACTCCAGCATTCTCACGAGTATTTGTTTGACCCTGCAGGAGAAGCCTATATGAGAATGAGCCGTCTGCCTGAAGCAGAGCGCTGGTATGTTGAGTCACTGCGATCCAAGAGCGACCACATCCCTGCCCATCTCACCTATGGAAAACTGCTGGCTCTTACGGTGAGTTCAGAAACACCTGCTGGGAAGTGGTCTCAGGTCCTTTGAGTAGGTTAGGTAAAGGAATGGGAAGGCTTTGGCCTGAAAATTGCTTATTGTTGTATTTGTCATTGTTTCAGTTATTCCTTTTAACTAAGGACTTTGACAGCATTAGGGTTTTTTTTTGTGAGACATTGCATCTATTCTTGATGTAGTACTAACTATGCGCTGGGAAAAAAAACAATTAAAATTGGATAGGAACTTCACAATGTAAGGAGTTCTGTTGATAAAGCCTTTATTATAAGTTCTTTGGATGACAAGTAATGGAGTTAATTCTGTAAGATAGTGTTTGACTCAGGACTGTTGGAGCAGCCTATGGCTGGATGTCACCTATACTTTGTGAATAACCTCTCATGCTTTGAGTTTTCACTTCTTTAGGAGTATCTCTTAGAGCATGTGAAAGGGATTACTCAACTGTTAAGAGCTAGTTCTAAAAAAGTCAGAAGGGTTGGACTTCTTTATTTCTGTAAAATTTACTTAAATTTTGACTGCAGGTGTGCTTGTAGCTCCAGCTAAGCTAACCCCATATGTTAGTTACAGTAAAATGCCAGTCCCTCCTTTATGTTCACACATGTTGAAGATGAAAATAGATTTCTGTTTTTATTAATTTAAATAATCTGTTTTAAACCTGCCTTTCATTTGTTTTTCATTTCTCCTTCTCATTTTTCTTTCTTTTTTATCTATTCTACATTTGCTTTCTGTGCTCTACTGATATACCTCTGTGAGGTTCTTGAGTCCTTTTGCCCCAATCTGAATATTCCTCAACTTAAAGTTCCTCAGCTTTTCACCTGGTGATAAGCTTTTTCTGTGGTCTTGATGGTGCTGTCCAGTCTTCAAGCAAAAAATGTCTTTTATCTGGTGGAAAACAACAGCTCATGATTAATTTTGGAAGATCCACTACTGATAAAAGTTTCTGAATTTGAAAAAGGGGAAGGAATTAGAGCAAAAGTTTTCTGTATGAGTGACAGGTGACAACGTAATTTGAAAGACTTAGAAATTGGTCTGTGTTATCATGTAATGTTAAATGCAGAGTTTTATTAAAATCTGCCTGTAAGGGAAGGTTTTCACTTGTAATGGAAGTCAAGGTGGTAGTGTTATATCCCCACTGCCTGTCAGTTCCACACCTGGAAAGGCTTTTTTTTTTTCTTGAAAAATTTCCAGTTACTGTTAAAATTTCTGATATGCACCCACTGTTTACCTTCTTCTAGAATAGAACTACAAATAGGTTGCACAGGAAAATTTCCTTATCGACCTTGTGTGCTGGTTTGAGATTGATTGACATTTTGGTGGGCAGGAAAATAGCCACCCCTGGAAGTGAGGTGTGCCTGTGGATTTCCCATGAGCCCAGTGCAACACCAATTATGGGCCAAATTTAAAGACAGACAGGGGAATAAGCCAATCAAAAGTGAAATTCGTCTCAGTAGGATATACATTTGCACAGGACTGCCCGGGAATCGCTCTCTTTGGTTTCCGGCCTTGAACAGGTACAGAGCTGCGGGCTGTGCCCTCGGCCTGGCTTTCCCCCCTCCCAAGGCCATGGAGGCCTGTGGGAGGGGAAAGGCCGGGCCGTGCCAGGAGCCTCTCCTGAGGGAGATAGCCCGGCCGGTGGTGGGGAGGATGGAAAGGAGGAGCAATGCCCCTCACCCTAGCCCAGTTTTCCCCCAGCGTCCAGTCGGGGGGAAGATTGGGTCATGCTGGGCCAGGCTGGGAGAGAAAGCCCCCGCCCCCCCCCAGAGGGAACCATCCCGGCAGGGAGCGGTGGGGAACGGAGGACGGGCTGGCCCCAGGCTGGCAGAGAAGAATTTCTTCCCCTCTTCCCAGCGTGGAGAATCTCCCGTTTCTCCCAGCCGCGGTTCCAAGGTCATCTTATCGGAAGAGCCGGGTCTACTGGCTGAAGTCCCAGAAAATGAGGTTTTAACTGCTTCTTGCCCAGATGGACCTTTTTAAGGCATGCATCCTGCTCAACTGAAAGGGGAGCAGCTTGAAAGAAATAAAGAGACAGGGCTTGAGACCTGATGTCAAGGAAAAGACAGAAAAGAATCCAAAGTGAGAAGGAGGAATAAAGGAGTGGGCCAGGTTTGGCATGGACTTCTCTTGCAAAGCCATAAAACTGGACTAGATTGCTTCTATAACATGTAGAATGCTTTTTAAGGGGATGTCCTAGTCCTGTGGGGGGATGCTAACGAAGCACTAAATTTTATCGTCCTCGGCCCCAGGGACGATCAGAGATGGGGAATGCTAGAGCAGTGATTGTTAATGTCCTCGGCCCCATGGACAGCCAAATTAGAAAGCATTGAAGCATTAATTATTAATGTCCCCAGCCCAAGGACAACCAGATATGGAGAGTGCTGAAGCACTAATGTAATAATATCCCCGGCCCCAGGGATAAGAAATAACTGTTCCTTAGAATAAAGATAGAGCTAATGAAAAGAGGTTTCATTTAGACTAAGAAAAAGACATTCTTAAACTACACCCTAAAAGCTAATACAGCCCATGGGCAGTTGTGAGAGGACTGTCCCATGGGGGGCAATGTTGCACAATGGCAAGACGCGGGCGAGCCATTTATAAACCGTATAGCCACAAAAGGACTGATATTCTTATAAGGGATCTATGGCAAAGCAGGAAAGACTCTGCTCTTCCTGTTGGGTTGGGGAAATAATTGTCCAAGGGGTAAATTAACTAAAAATCCTAAATTTTATCTTTTCATGTAGTTTTGGCGGAAAAGTAAACCATAGGTGGAGAGAAGATAGATATTTTGAAAATTTCCTTCTAGTTTCTGGTTTTTTTCTTCTTTTTAATATTAATTAATAAAATTTCTTCTTTATGCTTTAAGTGACTGTACTCCTTTTTTTAGTCCTACCTCACAGCAAAAATTTAAAAAATATATTTTCATAAGTGCACTGGCCTTTAGCCAGTGTCAAACCATGACACCTTGCTTTTCTAACAGATATCTTTGTAACTTTCACCTAAGAATAATAGCAGAAGGTCAGTGTTGCTGTCTTCTTCTTAGCAGATCTTTGATACAAGAGTGCTAATTTATTGGAATTGCTGTAGGGAAGTGTTGTGGTTTAGGAATAGTGTTTCCCAATTCAGAGTTCCTACTGTAATACTCCAAACCACATGGTGTTCTCTCACTATTCCCTCTCTCTCCTGCTGCAGCAGGCTGGAGAGAATTTGAGGAACAAAAGTTAAAGTTCATGGACTGAACTAAGAACAATTTACTGCAAACAGTAATAAAATAAGAAAGCAAACAGTAAGAGCAACAATATTAATAGCAAAGTATATGAGAGAGGTGAACAATTCACATGGGAATGCTCACAACACAGAAATCCCCGCTAGTACCTGACCATGCCACCATGCTCCTCGATCCAGAAGCAACCCTTTCCCCCTTCCCTGGATGGGACGGCCGTATAGAATAACTTCTGGGTCCTGGCCATGCCCCCTTCTGACTACTGCATAACTTAACCTTGTCCTAGCCAGTGCCAAGACAGGTAATAATGAGTTTTCTTAATAAAATGCAAGTTTTTGTTTGTTTCACATACACACCTCTACCCCAGTACTCCTCTGGTTATTTTTTTCGACTTCTGAGTGTGTGAAATATGAGGCCTGTTAGGGAAAGTCTTGCAGTGGTTCTGGGAAAGAAGGTCTCACAGTTTTCTTCAAAATAACAAAATCCCCAAATCCCAGAAGTGTGCAAACACTGTGAGCCACTAATTGATTTGTTTTTAATTCTGTCCCCTCATTATGAAAGTGCAGGTATAGGATTAAATTTAGTGTTATTATCCCAACTTTTAGAAGGAAGCAATGAAAAATCTGTTAGAGTCATTATAGTAGAGCTGAACTGTTTACATTTCTGTGGGGATATAAATGGAAGATATGTGTGGGGTGGATTGTGCCTTGAGCATCTGAGCTTATGTGTGTTTGTGGAAGAATGTGTCTCAGCAAGGAGAAGAACGGTATACATCTTTGAACACTGAATATTGCACTATGATAGGCAATAAAATACCTTTCCTTTCTCAACACACACTTGCTTTCCTATATTTGCTTTGTGCCATAATTGTAGTCTATTCTCCTCATATTTGTTTGTTATTATCTCTTGACACTTTTTTCTTTTTTACTGCTGCTTCTCATATTCATGGCAATATGTAGAGATAGGGTAGATATCCATTCTGTTGACAGCAGTATAAGGTGAAAAGATGTTGCTGATGTCCTGTTGACTTTCAGGCATTGAGAAACATAGAGCATGGAACATTATGGTGACAAAGTATTTACAGGTGGCACAATACTTTTCTGATGGTTACTTCATTAATGAAAAAGAAAGTTCCTTTATCTTTGATCTATTGAAAATTGGCATTAATTCCAGTTAGTTCTTTGAGCTACAGGACTGAAAAACTGTTCAACACAAAAATGGATTAAGAGATTTGGCAGTAAAATATATGGGTTTTGTCTCCATTTTGGTCACTTAATCAGTTTTTCAGGTTACTGCTTGCTCAGTGATTCATAAAAATGAATTTTGTCTAGTTTCTGGCATACTGAACTGGCTTAGTATTAGTTCCCATCACAAATATATAATTGCTGTCACTGACATGATTCCTGGAAGTCTTCATAAACTTCCTTGGGATTCAGATTAGAGCTCCTCCCTTTGGCATAGTTATTTCAGCCCAATCCCAACTTGAGCTACCGCTACGATTTATTCTTCTGTTACACTTTGCTACTGGGGTTAATGATTATTTTCTCACAATCTGTAAGTTTAGGAAAGAGAAAAGCCTACTTCAGTTAGTTTTTGGATGTTAGAGGCTTCTTTGCCATCTTCTGTTGGAATCAAACCTTTGAACTTTCTACAAACCTGTTTCTGAATATAGGTACTGAGACAAAACCATCAGTAACACTTCTCTGTGTCTCTTTTCTAGGAGAGAATTGCTGATGAAGTGAAGGGTGGATGCAGGTGCTAGTATAGACAGACATTTTTTCCCGTCAGTGAAATTGGGGATTGTAAGGGAGGAGAGGAGGTAATTTCCAGACAAGTTCTTAAAATCCAGCCAAAGGCAATTCTAATATAAAACCCCCTAGCAGTAAAGTCAGACCTGTAAAGTTCACAAATGCAGCTATGTTCTACTTCCTTACTTTAATTAAAATGAAGTGGCTTAATTTGAACCTCAGCTTTTTTGCCTTCTCAAGTCTGTTGCCAGTATTAATGATTACTGAAAGCAGCATCACATAGAATCAAAGAATCATTTAGGCTGGAAAATGTACAAATAATGCACAAATGGACTTGGGCATGCTGCTGTATATGTAGGAAAAACCAGACCAGCTTAAGAGCTCCAGAGGAATAGCTAATAAATTTACAGTAGTTTTACCTAATATCATAAGGCACAAGAATTTCTTAGCTCCTGTATTAATTCATGTTACATGTTTATATCCAAGCATTACAGCTCACTAAGCTACAATTTTCTTGAAAATTTGTTAGGACAGCATAATTTAGTGGTTGAAAGTCATGATTAGTAGCTCAGTAACTAGAAAAATTGGAAAATAGCCAGTTGTCTGGGGCTTACATTTGTCCTGTTTTATGTTTTTGAAACGACATGTAGCTGTTTAGAACTGTAGTGCTTCAGCATTATGTGCTTTTCATACCTTTTAACTTGTTAAGCTGCTTAAATTTCTTAAGGAATTTTTTTTTCAATGTGACATGTTAGTTGACATAGCCAATCTTCTGGTAGCTTCATACCACAGCATCTGAGCATCATCTCTTCGGTAATTTATTTCTACAGTACAAAGAAGTGCATATTTTTTTTAAAGGCAAGGCTCTCAGCATTAGGATAAAAATGAGTCTATCAAAAATGAGTGTCAGGTGATGCCTTGAACATGTACTGTAATTCACTTTCTATTATATGAGCAGACCTTCTAGAAGAGATGGCATTGGCTGTCATGCTAAAAAAATAATTTGTGAGCAAAGCTTTTATTTATTTATTTATTTTATTATTTCTCACTGTAGTAGTCCTAAAGAGAAGTCTAAGAAACCCTCCCTCCTTATGTCTGGCATCTCTGCCATCAGTCAGTGGTTGGTTGTTACAGTAGCATGCTAGTCTGAGAAGTTTTATTTCAATTACAAATAAATGTTATGAAGTTTTGTTTTATCTGTTTTGAGAGAAGTTGAGCCCACAAATGACCCTTCATAGTTTGCAGTAGCGGCTCTAATTGCTAGAGTACTTAGGGACAGCCTCATTGTAACATTTAGTGCTGCATCTAGGAATTTCAGGCTTTGCTGTATTTCCCTGGAAAAAGCTGCACAGTGTTTACTTGCATTGTACATGGCTCCACACAGTGCTGTTAATCTCTTATTTTTTACTGGCTTGGAAAATCACCCAAAGTGCTGTAAGAAAAATATAGTTTGCCTTGTAAAATTTTGGTGCTGGAGCTCCAACTGTTAAATTCAGCAATAATCCTCCTAGAAGACTGCCTATAATGTAAAATATTTTATTTTAAATTGTTTTCTTCAGAAGGGGATTGGGAAAAGGCAGTCATAGACATAATAAAGACAGGCAGTGTTTTGGATTAATATAAAAGTAACAGGATTGTGACATTCAAGTATCAACATTAAAATTTAGTACTTTTCATATTTTTGCCTGCAGCTCATTGTTGCCTATGTTTCTGACAAACAGAAGGCCAGTGAGGTATCCTGCCATTTTGGTTAGTTCTGAAATTACTCAGT
>VXBU01000390.1:29212-66087 GCA_013400315.1 Bombycilla garrulus | reverse complement strand
AAATAGGCCAAATTTAGCTTAGAAGAAATTCATAGGACTCAGTGAAAACAGCATTTGAAAATACTGAATTTATATTCTACTGACTGGCCAGTGAAATATGAGTAGCTATTAATACACTTCTTTAACAGAAAATATAAAATGTAGTTTATGACTGAAAAGAAGAGAAAGGAACTAACCTGGAAATTTACTTTACATTTCATGACATATTTTTGATACAAAATGGTCAAAGCTGAATGACTGAAGTGAACATTTTAATAGGGGTCTAAGAGTAAATAAATCACAATGTATAGAATGAAATCCAGAACGGATTAAAAGTTTACTTAAGACTTTACACAACATTTCTCGGTTCCAGCAGTGATGTAATGAGGTAACTTCCTTCTAGACTTCAAATTAGCCAAAAGAAAGACTAAAAATAGATACATCATTAAAAAAAAAACCAAAAAAACCCAAAAAACCCAAAAAACCCTGCCGCAACAGAACAACGGGGAAAAAAACCCTCCAAGGGGAAAAAAATTTTATGCCTACATTTCTTTTCTATTTTGTTCTGAATACTTTAATAGAACAAGAATTACTTTGGTGGTAGGAGACACATAAACTAAAAAAATGGGTGTCACATAGCTTTAATATATTACTGATTAATTTGATACATAATACTTGAAGAAAATATCACCTTAATAGTGTCTCAGTCATGTCCCAAGCCAGTAAAATTTTGAGCTGTGCTTTAAATTTCTAGATCTCTGTGTCAGTTCATATGCCATAATGTCACATTCAAAAATTCTTAGGCTCCAGTAGATTCCCACCAAAGTCCATGGGCACTGCTTCAATCTCTTATGAGATTGAATGATAATCTCTGATTATTATGCCTTTAATTATCACAGTAGATGTATACTCAAAAACACAGTTTATGTTACTATTCCCTCAATTAATGTTGGATCGTAGAAGAATCACACTGACTTCAGTAATATCTCAGTGAAGCTAGTAGATGGATTTTTACTCAACAGAAATCCCCACATGTTTGAAGGAGAACTAGTGTTGTATATTAGGATGGAAGTAAACCACTTAAGGAAGGTGCAAGCAGAGGATTAAACTAAAAGAAGATGTTACATTTTATTGATTCTATCAGGGTTTATTTCCAAAAGCAACTAGGTTATGTACTGCATTATGCTAACAGTATGCAGTGTACTGGATTGTGCATGTGAGGACCCTGGTCCAGTGAAATGACTGGGAAGGAGAATGTTAGTCATTACCTTAGTGGCAAAGTTACGTGCATGTGTCACACTGGACAATAATGAGAAAGATGCTTCACATTTACTATAAAGTTTAATATATGGTGAATTACCTTGACTTGGTAAATAAAGATTTATGGTGTAATTTTCTCCACAGTAATTCAGTTCATGGTCCCATACACTGCGATCACTTCTCTGCCATGTTTGGTTATTATTATTTTATTTTAATAAAGATGAGATGAAAAGGCAGTATTTGTCTGCTTATTGCACAGGAAGTATAGACACTGAGATAAATTTTAGACCTTTGATGTTCATAATCCAAGTCCTGTATATTTCAATTGGTCTAGCATGTCACATACAAATCATGGTACAAGATATTTGTATTGTAATTCAGAGTGAAGAGTGAAGAGTTGTAAAAATGGCAGCAAAATGAAGGAAAAAAGAAGAATCCCTTTAGTTTCTAAATACTAGATATTAAAGTTGTTTTTGAACTACTGATATTTAGAGCCAAGGTGGAGAGCTTGCTTATGTTAATGACATCATTGTAAGATGCAGCTCTATAGTTCCTGTTTCATTAGTCCAGCTAAGTGAAAGCTTTTGAAGAATTTAGTACTCATTTACTCAGTATCACACCATTTAAGCTGTGTTTTGCCTTGTAACTTTTGTGAGGCAAAAGGAACTGTTTATGAAACAGGATATGCAGGTCTGCAATAAATTAAAGAAACATGGAAAGAAATTACAGGTTCAGTTCAAACTCTTACTATCACTGAATAGTCTGTAACTTTAAAATGTTCTAGGAGGAGGAAAAAGTCATGTAACATAATACTTGTTTTTCCTCTATTCAGTGTGCACATTTTAATCTAACTTCCATTACTAAATCTTTTCATAATTCAATCTTTTTTATTAAAAATATGAATGCTTGCCAAAAAAAAAAAAAGAACAGATGTGGAGAGTGACAGTTGACTGCATTTGTGGCATTAAGTTCTTTATGCAATCACATTATTACCAGTTAAAGTTGGTAAAACTATATTGAAGAATGAAGCCTGTGTCCTTCTGGTGAAAGTGTAATAAGTTTTGAAGAATGATGAATATTTATGTCATATAAATATGGTTCAAATTGCAGAGACCACCTAATTTGTTGAATAACCTTACTGATTGCCACTGTGTCATCATAGTTTCCACAGGAGGGTTATTCAGAGCTGCTCAGCTGTATTACTTTTTAAGTTTTACTACCATTGCAGGGTCCCTTGGTCTCCAGCAGCCTGAAGTACAACAGCTGCCTCAACATGAAGCTGGCAGAGTTTACGAGAAAAGTGAGGAAAAAAAATTGGGATGGATATCAAAATGCTGGTTTTGTCCTCAACTTTTTAATATTTTCAGAATAAATAATCTTCTACTAATGTATGAACTGCCCTTAGCTGGCTTTCTTTCATTTGTTCTGGTGATCATAACAGTCATTTGTATTTCATTTGTATGGAAGCCCAGATAAGCTGTATGTATGATGATATTAGCAAACACAGATACATTGTTCTGGCCTCTAGGGAAGAAACAACCAACAAAACAAAAAAACATCTTGCAGTCAACTGCAAAGAACTGGTCTTAAAAATCAAGCTCCTGAAATAATATTTAAACAATTAACAGTTTGTCTTCCAAAGCTGCAAGCACCCAGCCATTCTGATTTAGAGTCTTCATGATCTATGGAGATTGAGGTTTTTCTGAAAGCCAGGACAACTTGTGTGTTAGGTTGCAAGAGCCCTGGATAACTTATCTTTGCACTTTATTGCACTTTTTAAACATTTTTTTTTTCTTTAAACTTTGTTGGTGTTGCTGGAAGATGGTAATCAGGAGCAATTCATCTTTATTTAGGCATGAGACAGGAGGAGGGGGCTGTTCTTCTCTTTGTTAATGGAAAACTCCAGGAATTTTGTTCTCATTATATGTTTTTGGTCTAGATCCAGTAAGGCAAATAATCAACCCATCTTCTAAATAAATTATTAAAGTGTCTTCATCATGTTCAAGCTCTTTTCTTCAGCAAGGAGATTGACATTGATTGTTTTATAATTCTGTCTTGTTAGTCTCTGCACTGAAAAGTCATAAATATGCCAGTGTGTCTGAGCAGAGGATCTCCGTTAGGGCTAGGGCTGGGACCACCCACTCATTTCTCCTGAGCAGACCGGTAGCTGTCATGTAGCACCTTTTCATTAGCTATTGACCTGGCCTGAATGTGACCAAGAGGAGAAAGGTATTTTGTCTCCCATTATTAATCCTCAGGGCTGTCAAGTATTTTCATTAAAATTTATTAATAACTTCTTTATCCTTCAAATAAGTCTGCTGTCATGTGGTTGTAAACTTACAATTTTTTTGCTTTGTAAAATTGCCAGAGCATGTCCTTGCACATATATGACTGAAAACCCTGTTGCTAGGCACTGGGAGGTTTCCAGTGGCTCTCAATTCCTGCATTTGTATGGATCAATATATGTAACAGTCAGCATGCACACACCAAATGCCTTCCTGTCCCAAATCAGTATTTTTCAGCTGTTTAAACAATTATTTGGATTTTCTTTAAAAGTTATAATTTTATTCCTTTACACCATCTGTTTTCTTTAACACTGGAAACATAGAGTGGGAAAGAGACAATGACAGGATCACTATTGAATAAACTAGTGTCTGGATTTTGTTGGGTAGTTAAGATCTATATTAGATAATTGAAAAAAGTTGGTAAATACTAAGTTTAAATTGTGAAATAGCCTGGTTCTGTCAAGTTGGTTTTATTTTACATATTTTGATACAAAAAATAATGTGTGACACAACAAATTTTGACACAAAAAATAATCTATGCTGAGGTATTGCCATTTTAGCAGTAGACTGCATTAAAGAGGAAATTTTAGCTGGTGTGATGCAAGATTCCTCACAATGCCAGTCTGCAAGAAAACACTTTTATTCATATTTGAATAATTTTTGACAAATGTGGATAAATGAGTGATGGCCAGCATGAACAAATGGAGCTTTGCTGATTGTTTTTAATCAGATAGATAACTTTATGTCTTGGTTGATATAATTAAAGATTTTTCTCCCCTTTATCTGTGAAATGACCATTTGAGCCTGTAAATATCACAGTTCTTTGGATGTTATGGATGCTGGCACCTGTCATCATTGTGTACTGTAGGTCTCCTGACTAGCCTGAGCTTGAGTGCAGTATGCCATGTGGAAAGTGCCAAAAAGAGTAGAGCAGTCATGTATTTTTGGTGATTCCAAGAAATAAAAATAAATCATTTTTGACAAATGTTTGTGGAGTTTCAGTTCTGTAGGTAGAAGGTACAATTTTGTGACTGTATTCAGTGAACTATGCTTTGATGTTCTAGAAATAGACACAGAGTGCAACTGGCTAAAACTAATTATGTTAGTCTGTTAAAAAAGGCAATTAAGCAAAATCTGTAGATGGTCATTCTGTCAGTATTAATGGTACATATGCTTAGTGCCTCTCATTTTGAAGCCTCAATGCTAAACTTAGATAAGCCATTGTAACTTCTGCCAGACCACAATTGCTAGCCTTAGACTTAAGTGTGCAAAATTGAGTGTTTGATTAGCACCTCACCCTGCCAATTATTTTAATTTATGATTATTTTCTTCTTCATTTTTTGTTCTTAACTATAGTTACATGTTATTTTTAAAAAATTGTGTTCAATTCTTTATTGCACTAGTAAAAGAGGAAAAATCTATCTGGGCTATGTGTCATACAGTTTTTTGTTATGGGCTTTTTGTTTGTGTTGTTGTTTGGTTTTTTTATAAAGCACGATGAGCCACTGCAGTATAAGACAGTGTACTCTATCGTGTAGCCGCACCATTTGGTTGATAGGAACCTTGTCCCATGTGGATTTGGCTTTAAAGAATAAGGGCTTAGCAAAGAAAGTCTACTAAATAATAAGGCTGAATTCTTACCTCCAGTGAACATTCATTTTGTGAAACTGGAATCCTGTAAATGTTAAGCGTGCTCATATCTCAGCCAAGATGATCTCTTGAAATGTGGCCTCAGTGTTGGTTTTGGTGGAACCTGGTCTTCATATGGTTCTTGGTGTGCTGTACAACTTCCATCACTCTATTTTATTGTCTCTAAGACCCCTGAGGGAAATACTGAGAATCTAAAGCAGCTGTAATTATGAACAGACCTTATTATTATTCCTATGTTAACTTGTGGGATAGTGCAGGATGTGTGCCATGTCTGTTTCCAGACCACAAACCTTGAGAAAGCCTATATGGCTGTATCTGTGAAATAGCACTCAAGGCAACTCGAGGTGTGCAGACCACAATGCCTTTCTTCCAAGGAGCTAAGTTTAACTGTTCTTTATTCTGCAGGCTGCCTATTTTATAGCACAAACCACAGCAGCTAATTTTGTGGGGATAGGTCGCAAGTGTCTTACTGAGTATGTGATAGTGATTTGTGTTTAGACTAGACTAGACTAATCCAATATAACTGTTTTTTCAAGAATAATAACCACTAATGGATCTGCTCTGGCACTTCTATACCATAATGGAACTGGAGTGATTTGGTGATTCTAGTGATAAGGAAATGTCTGTCTCAGAAAATGTCTATTCTTTTTACCATCAGTTCTGCTAGACTTTGGTTTTGTTGGTTTTGGGTTTGTTTTTCCCTGACCAATTGTCATACCCTTGTCCATTGTCTTTAAAAATTAAAATTTCTATTACAGTTGTTTTATGGCTGTTAGAATTGATTTTTGATAAAATCTGACTTCCCACATTAAAATCAGAAATACTTATTTTTTTTTTACTTTCCACATTAAGCCCTAAAATACTTTCTATTTATGTACTTTCATTTGTGGTAACTTTACCTTTGACTGTGTATGTAGTGTTATCTAGGATACAAGGAGCTGCATCAGGGGACACTCAAAATGGATATTAGGAAAAGCTTTTTCACTGCAAAGGTGACTGTTCACTGGGCCAGGCTCCACAGGGAAGTGGTTGCAGCGCCCAGCCTGTCAGAGCTCAAGATATATCTGGAAAACACTTAGTCACATGGTTTTAGGTAGTCCTGTGAGGAGCAGGGGATGGGAGTGAAAGATATTTATGGGTCCTTTCCAGCATGAGAACTTCTAGGATACTGTGATTTCATAGAACCAAAACATGCTTTCCTCCCCCAACCGCCACTGACTTTTTTCTTTAGGAGCATGACTGTCCCTTTTCTGTTTCCCTTCTGATTTTAGCTTAGGTAAGCGTAATGGTTGTCCAGAAAAGTAGCATGGAGCTGATGTTTACCCCAAAGCCCTTTATGATACTTTTTGCAATATGTTTCTACCACTTACTTCTTGGATGATGTTGGATACATTTCTTCTTCAGTCTGGAGATCTGCACCATAAAGTAGCTGACCACAAAACTTACTGTAGCGCTTAAATATTCATATTTATTTAGTCTAGTGATAATAGTGGCTGTTTTTCTGCAGTGCCTGGTATTTGGGAATTTTAACTGTACGTGATTGCTCCAGGGTGACACACGGTTAAAATAATTTCACCCTCTTTTTTTTTCTTTTATTTTTTTTTTTGTTAGGGACGCAAGAGTGAGGCAGAGAAGTACTTCATGAAGGCTATTCAGCTGGATCCTACCAAAGGAAACTGCTACATGCATTATGGTATGTTTCAGATAGATAGGATTTTAACATGTATTCCAGGCTTGCTGTTAATCTCTCCAAGTGATTAAAGATTTGAAAAAAAAAGAAAAGTTGTACTGGCAAAATAACTTCTTTAAAAGGGAAGAAACTAATCTACCATATATTACTTCCTTACAATTTTTCAATCATTGTAGAGGGAGAGGTGAAGATTTTCATATTTTGCATAGCTTTCCTCCTGTGAGAAGAATTTCAGTATTGCTGCCTCTCTGAGAAAGAACAAAGGTGACTATTGCCATATGTCAAAAGTTTTATGGCCTGGAATATTATTGTTTGCAGTTTTGGCCTGACTTCACTGACTGCTGGTGGGTGGGCAACCAGAACTTTTACTTTAGTGTGTGTGTGTTCCATATATTGAAGTGTCTTACAGGCCTTACATCTACCTCCTTCCCAGCACTTTCTTGGCTTGAAATGGCTACGTATTACAAAAGGTTTTGACAAGTTGTCTGTATCTTTCCTTTTAAGCCATAAAGCACACAGTTAATTTGAAGGTATCTTTGTAACTTTGGATTGTTTTTGCTAGATATGCAAAAAACATTTCCATATGTGTTTAGTCTCAGGAAACCAAAATTATTTATCTTTATGGTCTAATTCTTACTGTATTTTAAAGCTGATAATGGACAAATCTTAAAATGCAAGCTGTGCTGTGCCAATTGGAACATAGAAAATACTAAGTTTCGTCTTAGTTTAGGAAGAAGTTAGGGAACTACAAAGTACACTATATATATCTTTGTATACTATTTTAATTTCCTCTTCTGATTCTAACTGGTAAAATAAATAAAAATGAGTGGGCAAGAGGAAAATCAATCTCACAAAGTAACCATGTTTTTACTCTGATATCTTTGTCTGAATTGCTCACATGTTGTATTTGCTAGGTTCTATGCAATTCTGTGTGTTGGATTCCAAGAATCAACCTTTGGACTTAGAACATGTCATTGTATTTAAATTAATGTAGCCCAGTATTGCATTATTTTGCACTATGAAACATTGCAGTTCATAGCCTTGTCTTCTATTTATGCCTGTCCAAGTAAAGATGATAGGGATATATGTGCCTGTAAACCCTGTTTTTTCAGTTGGATGTAAGTATTGTGTATATCTCTAGACAATGAGGAAAAGTTATAGCTGATTGTTTCTTGAAATCCTGCTCAAGCCTCTTCCAGCCTTTGTTATTAAGAAATCTCTCCTTAGTTATTAGGAAATCTTTGCATAAAAATTCAGTGGTTGGTCTCAACGGTCCATCTCAGCAGATGATGTTAGCATTTAGTGTATTTTATTACAGGTCTAGAATTTTTTCTTTTTTGCTCATTACTCAGCAACTTGCTTGTCCTTTGCTGCAATATTCCCTCTGTCTCATTTTCAAGTACCCTATAAACTAAAAGCGTGGTTATTCAAATCATCATTCATGTCTGATATATTGACCTCTTCATTACCAGATTACAGTATTAATATGGTTTGTTATTTCCTAATTAAGATTATTCCCTGAAAAACATTGGAAAACTTTTCCTTTATTGTGTCCCATGTTCAAAAGTGGGTTCTGTCATTGTGCAGAGGTGATAATTGCTACGTAAGTGAGGTTCTACTCAGCAGATTAGGAGTGAAGGGCGAAATTTAGTTAGTGTTTGGAATAACGGTGTAGTAAAGTGGGATGCTGAAGTGCAATGGACACAAGAAGGTTCTCTTTAACAGTCACTAGGTCTTGGACCATTATACCCAGAGAGCTCTTCTGAATGCATGTGAAATCTTTTCATAATACTAGTTCTGATAGCCTCACTGATTCAGTGATGTTATTCTACATCTATATCAAAGTAGCTATGAGAGGGATATGGTTTACTTCCGTTTGGCTCTTGTGTCTGTGTAGTACAGCTGATCTCAAATCCTTGTCACTTTGGGCACAAGACTTTATAAAATTTGAAATAAATTATCCTTGCTTTTTCTTTGCCTTTTTCCTTTCTTTTCTTCCTAGCTTTATTTCTCTTCTCTTTTCCACCTGTTTCTTAAATTAATGAGGGCTGTGTACTGTGTGCTACCAGGGCATTCCAAATATTCCATTGGAATCTCTAGTGAACACTTCAAGCTTTACCTCTCCATCTCATTAATTTGTTCCAGCACCTTGTCACAGATACATTCTAATACTATATGCCAGTAGTTCAATTATGGGAAAATACAACCATATTTTGCATGTAAATCTTAGAGATTGCGCTTTTTTTTTCTCAGCGTGAAGATGTTGGAAGAGAGAATAAAATAGTTGCCATCAGTCCTAAAAAAACACATAGCTCACCAAGCAGCCAAATTAAAAGAATGGTCAGCTGGAACATGACAGGGTGTTGATGGAGTAGCAGGAATAAATGGACTGAAGATTTTATTCCAAGCACACATGGATCGCATACACTTAAAATTTGTGCTTCCAGGTTGTGCAGATGTTCTTTTTGACTTCTAACCTTCTGGGCTTTTCTTGGAGCTATGAGAAAAACTGTCAGTATGCTGTATCTTTTAGAGGCTTACCTTTGTATTATAATGTGCTTTAATTCAAGCCACAAGCCAAAGCAATTTTTAGGTATGACTTGGTGCAGGAGGCAGCTTATTTAATCACATAAAAATCTGGAGGGAGTAGAATGGTTTCTTGGTTGTTCCTTGAAAGATACCACCACAGCATGTTTCTCTGCTCAAGCTGGCATTATAATTACTTTTCTATAGGTACTTGGCTGACTCTGGATTTAAAGGGATTTAAGTTTTAAGCAGTGTTTCCCAGACTTATTATGCCTGAAGATGTCTGAAGGATTAAACAGTAGAAAATCTGGAGCTATAAATCCCTGTAGACTGCTGACATGATGCCACACAGGGGATGGCAGTCCCCTCTCAGATTGAAATGCAGGCTGCTGCTCACCTGACCACCTTTCTTTTGCCCTTCTTTCATTTCTACCTCTCATATACCATTTATCTGAACATGTGAACTTGATGCAAAACGTTGCTTTACAAATATGTGAGTGTTGATGAGTGTTCTGGTACAAGCTGCTCAGGTACACAGTATACTACCTGAAACACCTCACAGATGGAAAAAGAAAATTCTCATTAATCAGAAGGAAGAAAAACAGAGAGGAAAGAGAGAAGAAGCACCAATACTTTTTTTTTTTTTTTGTACAATATACATGTTTTTAACTAGAGCACTGGAGGACTTTATTTAGATACTGAGTTTGAATGCTTCTGTAAGTCTTGCAGCTTTTACTTGGATGTTTTCAATAACATTTTCTAAAGACTGCCTTAAATTAGCATTTTGACTAAAAGAGGTAGAACTTAACATTTTGAATTTCCAATTTTTTTCTCTGGGAAAGTTTCCTTCCAGCTGTCATACCCACATCTACTCAAGATATTCGCAGTGATGCATCTCACTCTGCTTTGAACATTTAACTCAAGTAGGCCATTTTGAATCCTGCAGGATCTTGGTAATGTCGGTCATCAACAGATTGATGACATAATTGGTCTGCATGGACTGGGTGATTCTTTCTGAGCTACTTGCCTCAATGAAATTAAAGGGATGAATCTAAGTGTCAGGCTGAGAAACCACAGAGGTACCTATGAACTAAACAAGTTAAAAGGAACTGTCATCTAAATATTTTAAGAATGTAATGGCATCTAAAGAGTCAGTACATCAAATTTGTTAACAAATGTGCCCAGCATAGGGATGTTCAGTCAGGTCAGACAAGTACCCTTATGGCTCAGAGTCTATGTAGTATTTGGATACTATTTTATATTTTATATAGTATTTGGATACTATTTCATTAGTATTTGGATGTATGACAAAGGACATAAAGGTTTCTGTTTCTGTTTGCACTGAGCCTATCGCAGGAGAAGCTGAAGAAAGATTCTGTATAAAATTTATCAGTGCACAGAGATGGAGGTGCATTTCAAACAGTGACATACGTACATGCTCATCTTTAAAAAAAAGAAAAAAAAAAGTTCTTCAGTAAGTAGGATGCAGTGTAATTGAGGAGTTTGAAATTGTTGAAAGCTTTCTGTACTAGCTTTCCCTTAAATGAAAACCACCATAAATCTACAGTAATATTTGCTGTGTAGAGTTTATCTTCAGAAGTGTCTTATTTTAGTTATAATCTGCTGTTTAAAAACAAAAATATAATATTAATCATATAAACCCCACCAAGCAAAGAGCAACAAAACAAACAAAAAACCACCACCCCCCACACACACAAAAACCAAACAAAAAAGCCCTCAAACCAAACAAACCTCCCTAAAAACCACTAAAGCAGAGTTCGTTTTACTTATTTGCTAAAAATAGATTTTGCCACCTTGCCTCTTAAAGTGCATATAGTGGCATCTCTCCAAAGTGATGAAAACAGAGTGAGAAATAAAAGAGAGACAAAGAAGGAGTGAGATTTCAAGATAAATATGTGTAGAAGTCCCTTCTCCATTATATTTGTAATGGCTTAATTGGAATAATAAAGTCTAGAACCCAACAGGATGTTCAAATTAACTCTATTTTATTAATATCTGTTGAGACCTCCTTTTTAAAATAGTTTCCTTTGAATAATACATTTTTTCTAATAACCTTAAATTGTTTAAAGATTCATTTTCCATTATAAAAATGGATTATTCTCGTTGTATTATTATGCATTCACTTAATTTGGCAGTTCACATTGATCACCTGCCTTTTTAAGAGTTTTGCTAGTTAGAGATGTAAAACAGAAAGAGACTTTCAGATTACATAAAACTGAGGTGTATTAGCTATATCCTCTAATTGAACTAATAACACATTAACATATTCCCAAATATACTTTTGTCTTTACATTGTCTTTCACTTTTGAATTTGTGATAATTTAGGAGTTGTTTTTATAGGTTTTCTTACATTATCTGTTTCTTTTAAGCAAGTTTAGCTTCTTAACTGCTGTTTTTATTGTTTTTCAATTTCATCCCAATCTTTCTAGTCACTGTTCATGAAAAAGGCTCTTAGCCCTTTTTGATGCCCAAATTTTCACCTAAATTTATGAGCACTTTGCATCTCTCTTACTTCCAAAGATGGCTGCTTACTATGTCACAGCCTGAAAATGGGTTGGAATTGCTATGGTTTAAGGATCAAAGTATATTTAATTGAAATATGATAGCAGTGAGTTTTCAACCACCATTTTTTCAGTCTTTATGTCTTGGACTTACATGTATTAGTGAGTGTGAGAAATGTGACAGTTTATTTTTTTTTTTTTTCTTAAGATATTTCTGCTTAGATTGAGGCTCACTGAGGTGAAGTGCTGGGTCCTGGATTTCAGTCACAATGACTCTATGCAATGCTGCAGGCTGGGGGTCGAGTGGCTGGAAAGCTGTGCAGGGGAAAACTACCTGGGGTGTTGGTTGTCAGCAGCTGAATGTAAACCAGCCTGTGCCCAGGTGGCCAAGAAGGCCAATGGCATCCTGGCCTGGATTAGCAACAGTGTGGCCAGCAGGACCAGGGCAGGGATTGTCCCTCTGTACTCTGTGGCCTCTGTGGTGAGGCCACACCTCGAGTGCTGTGTCCTGCTCTGGGCCCCTTACTACAACAAAGACATTGAGGGGCCGGAGTGTCCAGAGAAGGGCAACAAGGCTATGAAGGGTTTGGAACACCAGTCCTGTGAGGAGCGGCTCAGAAAACTGGGGTTGTTCAGCCTGGAGAAAAAGAGGCTCGAGGGAGATCCTATCACTCTCTCCACCTATCTGAAAGGAGGTTGTAGCCAGGTGAAGTTTGGTCTCTTTTCCCAGGCAACCAGTGGCGAGATTAAAGGAAGTGGCCTCAAGTTGAGCCAGGGGAGGTTCACGTTGGACATCAGGAAGAATTTCTTCACTGAAAGGGTAGTTAAACATTGGAACAGACTGCCCTTGGAAGTGGTGGAGTCACCATCACTGGAGATGTTCAAAAAAGGACTGGTCATGGCACTTAGAGGTATGTGTAATGAGCGTGGTGGTGGTCAGTCAAAGGTTGGGTTTGATGATCATTAAGGTCTTTTGCAACCTAAATTATTCTTTGTGCTATATTTATAATATTTCCATGTAGTCACATTGTCCTCAGTGCTCAAACTTTGTGCAGTTTTCCTCTTCATTGACTGAAGAGGACTCTAGGAAAAATTTTTATATTTTCCCCACATTTTTAAGGAAAAGCTCCTACGAAGAAAGCAGTGAACTAATGAAAAATAGGATATCAATGTTGTATTTATAAGAAAGAGGAACATCAAACACAACCTGTTCATGAAATCTTAATAATTTCTTAAGGAGAGTTTTATGTGGATGGTAGAAATGTCACCCTAGTCCACAAGTAAGTGAGTGCTCACTTTTGTCAATGAAATGAATAAAACTTCACAAGCCATAAATCCAGTGAAATATCCTATTTCTGGCTGACAAGTTAGCTAAATGCAGTATATACCAAATGATAGAAGTGCATGGTTCTGCTACATTGGGAACCCCAGATGCTAGATGATGATTTTATATTGAGAAATTAAATCCCTGCTGAGGTAGGGTAAAAGTGAACCAGATACAGTATGTCCATTACTTCCCAATCTGTACTCATGAACCTTTGTGCCAATGACAGAGTCATTTAAATATTTTTTAAATCCTAGGATTAGTATACAATGATTTTGTAGGGATACTATAAATAAGTTTATGATACTAAAAAAAATACGTATTCATAGAACATATGTATTCTTTGGAGAAAAGGTCTCTCTTTCTTCAATGTACCACATGCCATCAAATCAGGGTCCTGACTTTTGTCTATGGCTTGTATCTGCTCCTGCAAAATCAGTGAGCAAAATTCCAAGAAGACAAGATTCCTAGACCCGAAAGAGAAATATGTAACTGTCTTGCAGAAAGACTTCATTAAGCTTCTGACCTTTCTGCTCCAGAATTCTGTCTATAAGCTTCAAGAAAGTCTTCAGCTACTACTAAACAACAGTATTTCTTACTTCCAAACTGAGGACAAAACGGAGCTGTTCAGAACAATTTACCAATTTTAAGTCCTTTTTGTCACTCTCTAGGCTACTGTTATCACGCATTAAAAGAAGTTTATTAAAGACCACTATAATAACTATTTTTTCCCTTTAGGACCAATCACTCAAGTGGAAATACAGTGGAGTATTTCCAAACAAGCTAGGTCACTGACCTGAAATGCTGTGGAATTTCCAAGTTTCTGGCTCTTCCCTGGGGTTTAGCCTTAAATCAAATCATTCTGACATCTCTGATATTTGGGTGACTCTGCTTCTTCAGCACAATATACTAGACTGCTCAAGAGAAATTATATAGATAGCGCAGATCAGAGACAGGTTTAGAATTGTGCTGCTTCTGTATTGCCAAAATGTAGCATTTCTGTTGGTGAACAGTGAACATGAACAATGCTGGAGGCTTTGTGGCATGAGCAATGCAGGAAGCTTCTTTGCTAATGGTCATATGTTTTGACCTATGAGTACTATCTCATGGGGATTTTTGTAGAGATAGCATGGAGCTGCTACAAAAGTCAATTGTATGGGTTTTTTTCAGCCAAATTTTACACTTCCAAATCTTAGGCATCATCAGGTATCTGGAAAATGATATAGAGTTCAGGATCTTCCTCAGCATTGTAAATAATGAGATACTCTGTAGTATATATTTTCATAATTAATCATTTGGTTTTGTTAGAGCTTCCAGGGATCCAGATGTGGTCACAGATTTAGTCATCAAGTCCCAAAGGTTTGCCAGTTAATTTTTTCTCTCTTATCTGTGATTGTGCTCTGAATGGAATCCAGTGGTATATTTAGCATGACTGCAACAGATAAGTTTTTCGGATAAAGAAAAAGGCTAATAAAAAAAAGTCTTTTCCAAGCCAATGCCTTTAATGACATTGCAGCACCCACTGGCTTGCTTAGTGTTTCATTATATCTTATTTACATGGAAGAATTTTCTCTATGGGAACGAATTAAAGGGAGAAAGTCTCCAGAAGTCCTTCCAGCAAGAAACCAAGAGTACATCTTTAGATTAAGATGGAATGGGATACAAGGAGAACAAAAACTGATATGCTGCCACCATTTAGGTGTTTGTGATATAAGTTGCCTTTGTTTCTTCTATAATAACTTCCATGTTCAGCAAGAAGTTGTCTAAACAAGCCTGGAAAAGCAAGATATTTAATCAAACATTCCCTTGCTTTGGCAACTGCTCTTTCACAGCCAGTGAATCTGTTTTGAAACTCCTAAAGGAAACAGTTACATTAGGTCATGTCAGTTGACTTTGCATCTTGAGACATGATTCATCACTTGAAATACTTTGGAAATTACCTTGCAAACAAGGTCTCTCCTCATTTCTTCCACTGAATGCAATTTAAATTTTCCATTTTGAAATCTCTGGTTGCATCAGCTCTTTAGCTCTGCATTGCCACAGCAGAGCTGAAGTTGACAGTAACTTCAGGGATGGTTCTGCTCATGCCACTGAGAATATAATTCTGCTCTCAAGACATCCATCTGCATTGGACAAGATACAGTGCTTTGAGACAGCCAGAACCCACTCCGTCTTCTGATTTATGTTGAAACTTGAAATGCTTTGAAAGCACCAGCAGATATTTAGCTTCAAGTCCTCAATGTTGAATGTGCTGAAAGAACTTCTAGTGAAATTTATTACAAACAAATTTTACAGTTGAATCTTGGTAGATCCACTTTTCATGTTGTGGAAGTAAAAAGCTTTTTTGAAGGGAATTAGAAGCAGAAGACTTGGTGAGAAATGTGTATTAAAAGAAGCAAATTTCGGTTAGGATGGCGCTGGAATTTTTTTTTTTTCATTATTATTCAGAAGATAGTTTACTCAGTATTGCTTGGATTACTGAAGATACCACTACACAAGTCTGTCATGGCAACCTGAGTAAATCCAGAACCAGCAGCATTCTGAGAACATTCAAGACAGTTCTTTTCAAAAGCAGCACCAGCAAGATGAGCTGTTTCAGAAATCTACTCTGTTTTGTGACAGAGTGCCTTTGTATGTTTGCCAGTGAGTAAAAGAGGGAACATTTCAACTAAAAGATTGGTGCAAATTACACTTTTATCTAGTAAATTAAGCAAATTGCACTTTTATCTAGTAAAATAAAGGCTCACAGTGTCTGCAAGGAATAGTTAAGCCCATTCTAGAGCAACACACTAATGCCTTTGTGCTCTGAACATAAAAGATTTTTACACAGAGACATATCCCAACCAATTAATACCTTTCTTGTTACAATAAAGCAACGGAACTACCAGTTCAGATGTATGGCTTTTAAATTGTTGGTGGTGTTTGCCTTAAGAAACGCTTTACAAATGTTCGTGATTGTTTTAGGGGGACAATTATACAGGATAGAGAGCTGTATGGTTTCACTTATGTGGAAAAATACTTTTAAAAATTGATAAAATATGAAACCATTATTTTCAATTGCTGGGAACTGGAAATCTTTTGTTCTTGTTTAAATTACATGCATTCTTATATCTTACTTTTCAGCAGATTGCGTATGTTGCCCCAGATGTTTTTGTTCAAATATAGACTCGAAACCACTGTTGATGGTTTGCAATGAAAGTAAATTTGAACAAGGCTGCAGGTACAGATTTCAGCAGCTTTAATTTCATTTCTGATTCTCAGATAGTTTAGGAAAAAATATGAAGAGGATTGTGAAATGTTGAATCAGGTCTCTACTATCAGAAACTCTTGACTACACATTTACTCTCACTCCTGTGCTGTCCAGCAAGAAAGGTGGGAAATTTTATTTAAAAAAGTAACATTTCAGGCAAAGAACGGTGTTTCTGAAAGTCACATCTTTTCCTGGACTATGGATTTCCCACTTCCAGTTTAGAAGAAGAGTAACGAAAAATATTCTTTCCTGTAGATAGGAAAGTGTGGTATTTGCAGCTCTTTTCTCAAAAACTCTTGGGATTCCAAAAAACAGTCAGGCTACCATAATTTATGTTGTTGGCAAGACCTGGAATCATGACACCTGCAGTAAGTAAGCTCTCTATGTGATGTTGGGCAGTATCTCATAAATCATTAGGCTTGCCAGCTGCTTGTCGGAGAATAAAATCCTACATATAAATTTAGACCCACACAAGTGGTTCCTGGATGCAGGGGCTCATGGATCATACCTTCTGATCCACCTTCAACACCTTGCCAATATTATGCCCTGCTAGTGCTCTTCTCTTGGGAAAACCTCTTTATGGCTATGACAGGAAAGGTTCAGAAGTCTGTTTTTTAATGAAAAAAGCACAGCAGTAAACTGCCAATCCAACTCATTCTTGTATGAACTTAGTGTATCAGATTAAAAGGAATGGCCGCTTATGTTTTCAAAACGGGATTTTTCTACTTAGGTGTTTTACATTAAGTTGAGATGTGTGAATAAAATTAGTCTGCCTTTCAGGAGAACTTGGCAAATCAATTTTCAACTGAAAGTTTCCACTGGGTCTGGCTAGGATAGTGTTAACTTCATAGCAGCCTGAATGATGCCTTGTTTTGGATTTGTGACTAAAACAGCCTTGATAACACAAAACAAACGTTTTAGCTGTTGCTGAATAATGTTTGAAGAGTCTCAAGGCTTTCTCTTTTTGGGAGAGGACACAGCTTAGACAACTGACCTGAGTTGGCCAATGGGATAGATATAACAGTCCATATAACATCATGTTTAGCAATAAAAACTGGGGGAGAGAAACAAGAAGGGTTTTGGCTTCTGAGGTGGCTTTGTTTGGAGACTGGCTGAGCATCACTCTACCTGTGAGAAGTGGTGAGAAATATCCTTCACTTTACTGTTTGCTGGTTTAGATTTGGGTGGTTTTTTTTCTTCCCCATGTTAAACTATTTTTTTCTTGATGCAGAGACTTTCTGCATTTTTCTTGGTTTTGCTTTTTCTCTCCTCATCCTGTGTGAGTGCTTGGATACTGGCAGGGGACAACTCACCACACACCTGTAAACTCAGGTATTGACTTTTTCACTAGACTGAGAAAGTTGCAGTGTATTTTATTTGTAGCCCATGCAATTAAGAAAATCTTTGATCAGCAACCCTCCTCTGGATGCTCTCTAATAGCTTCATAACCTTCTTATGTTATGGTACCCAAAACTGCGCATGATATTCAAGATGAGATCAAACCACTGCAGAATAGAGTGGGAAAATCACCTCCCTCAGCTGGCTCACAGTGCCATGGTACTGTGAGTCATGTTCAGCTTGCCATCTATCAGGACCCCCAGGTCCCTTTCCATGGTCCCTTTCCAGACTCTAATTCCTCAGTTTGTTTGTACATTCAGGGTAACCCCATCCCAGGTTCAGAATCTGGCACTCGCCCTCAGGGGAGTTTACAGCCCCTCTCAGTTTCGTATCTTTGGCAAACTTACTTAGTATGCCTTTAAGACCTGCATCCAAGTCATATTGGAAGAGAACTGCCCCTAAAATGGAGTTCTGTAAAGGCCTGTGTATAGACGATAATAAAGTCAGTTTCATATATGCATCATCTGCTATTTCCCCCCTTAGCACGAGTTAGTGCCACCTCCAGTACAGGGAAGAGACTTGTGTATGGTAATGTACAGTCCTAGAAATATTTTTTTTTTAAGAACTGAAAGTTTTACTTGTATCTTCCTTCTTTCCCTTGGCTGAATGTATTAGTAGCACATCCACTTACAGTGTTTCACTCTGCTAATCTAGGGCTTTCATTAGCAAAAGTACCTTAATGTTAACATTTTATGGCTGATTTGCTTTAACATGGACTTAAAGATTAGGGATACTGTTTTGCTTCGTTCACTGGAAGAGAATTGGAGTACTAGTTGGTCAAGCTTATTTCAAACATTACTCTTTAAAGAAAGTAGGAATTCAGCCCAAATTGAGAGATATTAACTATTTTATTTGGTATATTTACTTGGAGAATTTTCAGATTCAAAGCCGAGTTTGTCCTGCTGCACATAAGGCATACCCTGATGTGGTACCCAAAAGCTAAACTTTTAGCTTTTGTCAGAATTTTTTTACCTTTAGAAGAAACTTCCATCAAGAGACTTCTGTTAAAAGTTCAACCACTGAATTATATATAATTCTGAAGAAAAATTAATTTCTTGTAGTCCAAACTGTTCTCAAACTGTTTTCTTCTTATGTTTCATTCTCTCTTAAATATTCATTTATTTACCTATTTATTTATTTATCTATTTATTTACTTATTTATTTACTAATTTTCCTGTGTGAGAAGGTTTTTTTTTAATAAATTGTCTGTTTCCGGGCGCAACAAGCACTAAGCATTGTACTGCATCAAAGTGTGGTACATATTAGAATGCAGATGTAACTAAAGCAAGCAAATATTATGCTGTGAATATAGCAAAGTACTAAAATATTTTTACAAGCTTTGCAGATCTGAATAATTAAGATATAAGAGACTGAGTAAATAATCTGCCTGCTCTCCCAAGCTGAAATGTATCCACAGAGAAAACAAAAAGCTAAGAAAGCTGCCTTTTATGACTTTTTGTATTGAAATGATTCATTCTGCAAATGTCTTTGTTGCACCAAAGCATCACCGGGTTCATGATGCTTGTACAGACCTTGCTAGCTCTGGTTAAGGGAATTTTTCACATAAGCATACAGCAAATATGTAAGCAACAGGGAATGCGTGAGGAAAGGGGGAAAGAAAAAAGAGAAAATCCCTTACCATGACAGGATATCATTTGCACATATTATATTGCTCCTGTTGAGGCTTGGGTTTAGTGGTGGCATGGCGGAGTTTTGGTTGAGAAACTTTACTTCACAAAGTAAGACAGAAAGGAAAGGATGAGATCCTGGAATGTATAATCACTAGGCTTTAGGATAGCTTTTCCAAATGTAAAGTTATATGGGAACAGAGTCTAGATGGTTGCATTCCTTAAACAAATTGTTGTAAAAATGGCACATTTTACAGATTAGGTGTGAAAAAGCATTAAAAGGAGCAAAAATAAGGTTGAATACCTTCCAAATTCTTTTTTCATCTTTTTCAAAGAAAAATGCATTTTTGTAGCGTTCTACTGTATGTTTCATGTTTTGTTTTGAAACTACTGTACTTCAGTTAAAGCTTGGTTATTCATTCTTTTCAGTTTATACTTGGTTTAATGATAATGATAATTTCATTTGTAAAAAATGAGTCACTTGATTTTAGTCATCTTCTATTTTTGTTTAATATGAGAAGTAAGTATACTATGGAAACTTGGAAAAAGCTACCTGTTGTGATTCTTCTAGTGTTAGTGAAATACATGATGAAATACCAGTCTTTTAAGATATACATATATAGATAATGGTTTTAAAGCAAATGCAACTTAGAATTCTAAAGCTTAAAAAATGTTATCATGTATACAAAAATTTATCATTTTATGTGATTTTGAGATGTACTTAAAATAAAATTGGGATATGCTTTTCGAATGTGTTCAATTTGTAGATACTATTTTATTTCAGTTTGATTTGAGGAAGTAAATATCACGGTAATTGTATATGCAGAAAGGCACATTCTCAAATGGCACGCTTCTTGGGGTTTGGGAGTATTGTTTCTTGATGGCTGAATTTCACTTTATCATTCTCACTTTTCTCAAATATATTCAAAAAATATTGTTATTACTTGTCATATTTATTGCAATTTTTCTACATTGGGTATATTTTAAAGATACTGAAATACAGAGCAGATCAACAAATAACTAAACCTTGAATCTGAGATATTGCTTTGTTGCTTGGTTTATTAGTTTTGGAGGTTTTTGTTTTTGGGTTTTTTTAATGTGTTTTTCTTAAATGTGTTTTGTTTGTTTGTTTGTTTGTTTGTTTGTTTGGGAGTTTTTTTGGTGCTTCCTTTTCCTGACTATACTCTCTGAAGTGTATTACATCTGTTATTTTCTATGGGCTGATGTTCACGCACTCCATTGCAGGTCAGTTCCTCCTAGAAGAATCCCGCCTGATAGAAGCAGCTGAAATGGCGAAAAAAGCAGCTGAATTTGATAATACAGAATTTGATGTTGTTTTCAATGCAGCCCATATGCTCAGGTTAGTGCTTCTACATCTGCCTCAATTGATTTTCTTCTTCTTTTGGAGGAAAAAGTCTTTACAGCATTTGCTAATGTGGGATTCTTTATAAAGCCCAGCAGCTCTTTTGAATAATTCAATATTAATGCTAACAAGATACAAAGAAGTGGAATTAAATTGTTGCAGCATTTAGCACTATGCATTTCTTAAATTCTGTTCATTATATCATAATTTCCTACCTTCAAAACTTCTGTTGTTCACAAGCAGGTAGTACTTTTTGCTTTCATATGAGAAAAAGTATTTCTTTTTTGAAGAATGTTCTGTAGGATTTCCTTTCACCTGATTTTTAAAATTTTGGTGTGCATAGCAACTGATAAGAGAAGACCGTATTTCTCATAAGGATATAAATAGAAAATATTGAAAATTTCTATTACTATCAGTAGGGAACATTATGATAACTAGAAATCTAGATATTCTCAGGCTGATAATTACTTTGAGATGCATTGGAGCACTTAGTGATATTCTCAGAATCTGTGATTTAAAATGTAGTTGTATATTTAATAATGCTCTGTCTGAACAGAACAAAACTTTGGACTTCTATTTTGGCTTTTAAAGCTGCCAGACCTGGTTATTCAGTAACATTTTGTCTGAGTTTAACATTATCATTAAACACACATTACTGTAATAGGTATCCTTCATGCTTATTTCTAGGATAACTATCTAATTATTGTCTATTTTCCACTTAACAGCTATAAGGATACTTGATTTCATTTTGATGGTATCTAAGTATAGAAAATGCATGAAAAAGGAAATGAAAAGAATATACTTCATTAGCACAAAACAGTTCTTGAGATAATTTCTCTGCTGAAGATATCATACTAGGCTCCTTTATACTTTTAACATTTAAAATAAGAAATGAAAGAAAATAGTATAAAAGAGAAGGTAAAATCAGCTTCAGGCAAGTGACCTGTGTTTCAGAATTGCAGTTTCTATACCATAATTTTGAAATAAGCCCCAGAAGTTATTTTTTAAAAATAACTTAGTGCTTGTAGATTAGAAAGGAAATCAAGACAAATGGCTCACTGATAAACAATAGTTTGACCTGACAGAGATGTATGAGCTATTTTAAGGATCCTTCCCTTCCCCATGATTGTTTTGTGAAAAATATTTCTCAAGACAGAATTCAGTAATTTGAAACATTTAGATTAATGTAACACATTCACAGACAGAAGCCTAGCAAATTAGGCATGACAGCTGAATTTAGAAAGGTATAGAGAGGTCAGATTCCTGATTTTGCTGAGTGTGTTGTAGAAGATGGTTTAGTGGTATGATTGTGTGTATTATAAAAGGTGGTGTGTAGATCAATATTATTGTGGAAATAGGTTTAATAAATCTCCTGCTTTCTCTGTGAGCACTGAGTGTAGCTTTTGAGGTCTTTGAGGCACATATATTTACATCTGGATAAGAGTGTTTTCTCCACTTTTAAAGTAGCAGCTATGCTGTTGTGCTGTACATCAGCCATGGTTATGCTACTTGATCTCATTGGGAATGTACTATTCTTGGGGGGCCTTAACAAGCAATGAGCTCAGTGATTCTAAGCTGCATTCTCAATTTTTACTGTAAGAGTAAAGCCAAAACTTTAAAAACAAAGAAAATGCACTGAACTGAAACACTTAAAAAAATAGGCCTGCTTTAGTTTAGCTAGAATCCATTATGCTCCCTTAGGATACCCAGTTGGTCTAATTTTTCACTTAATGCTCAGTGCTCTTTGTGGAAGATCATAATATATTCCTAATACTCTCTGAGAGTCTGAAGTGATCTGTAGGATTTAGCAAGAGACAGGGTGGCAAAGCTGAATTCAGTGCTGACAAGTATTTGCTTAAAACCCCATGTGTTAGCATCTGACTGATTTTTGCTAAAGATTATGATTTTGTTGTCTGTCCTTGTTTACTGCTTTACCTAGCAATTAATTCAAATATATTGCTTCCTTAATCTTGTTGGACATGGGCAATGCATATTTATTCATTGTAACAGAGCAGCTACAAATCTACCAGGAGTCTGGGTCTTCAGAAGCAGATGATTTTTTAGGATCTTTAGAACAATGGAGAGTTGAAGTGAGTTCAAGAGGAGAACAGACAGCAAGACACGAAGGAAAACAGAAAGAAGGAAGTCCTCCAACTGGCACAGTTGGACAGAGTGACATTGCTAGAAACTGAATGCTAAAGACAGTCATAAATTAAAGGCTGACATAATTTCAAGTAGGTGACCAACTGCTCTTTAGGTACCCTAGAGAGCTATGAAACTGACTGGTGAGTAGGAGTTTTGAATGAACTGCACAGCCATGAGATAGAAAATATGTTATAGAAGTTCACGGAGCACTCTTGTGAGAGACATGGGATAAATTTTAAAGACGTGTTGTGGAATAAGAGACAGAAATTGATATTAATATTGATGATGCAAGGTTTCCAAAATTACTGCAAGATAATAACAGAAGTTTAGATTTTTAAATAGATTCTGATATTTTCTTTTTCAGACTGAATATTTTACACGGTGATGTATTTTTGAACTATGAAGGAATCATCTTTCCCTCCTCTCCTACTACTGTTTCCACCATTAGACCAAGGAGTGTCACAAGACTCAGAGATATCAAGACATTCCTTGGTCTGCAGCTGTTTTGGATAGAAAATAAGCATACCATTCTCGCGAAATGCAATTTATTTTTCTAGTCTAGAGCTAAAATATTTGCCTCTTTTTTTAAAATCCTCCTACTTGCTGAGAAAAAAAATAAAATTAAAATGTGACCTAAATAAAAATTAACAACTTCAGAAAATTTTGAACTGGAGTGATGCAAGTTGATTTTCTTTTTTTTTTAATTTGCAACAGAATTGTTAACTGGGTCCAAATGCATTAGCTGTTTTTATAGATAGCCTGTTCTCAGTATAGCAGTCACAAAAAGAATGTCTGTTCTTCCAATCAGGTATTCCAACATTGCTGATGTTCTCTCTTTGTGACTGAATCTGAAGTAAAAAAAAAAAATTACTTAGTTCTGTTTGTGTTATTGAGAGACTTCCCCTTTCCTAATTCCATTATAGTTATTAATTTTTTTCCTAAATTACTTCTGTGTCATCCTGTTAATGCAATGCAAGATGATTCAAGCCATCTCTAAAGAGGGGTGTGATGTGGGATGAACTCAATTAATTTCTTTGCACCAGTCTGGTAATTTTAACTTGCATAATATGTGTCTGTAAAATTCATTTTCTCAACAGATTTGTTTTCCAGACAGCATTCTTCAAGGGTCATGCAGCCATTTGGGTGGTTCTTAAAGCAGTATCTGGTCATGTGTTTTATGTTTGTACTATTTGCAATGACCTTGTTTAGAGGGTTTGAAGTGTCTCAGCCAAGCAGTAAGCATGTGTGCGATGCTGTGTGGTGACCATGGCTTCAGTGACTGAGCCACGTGCTAACAAGGGCTACGATTCACTATGCTGTCACATACCAGGGGAGCTGCCATGAGCAAAGCTTCCTGTGGGCCAGGCAAGGATTATTTCTGGAATGAAGGATGGCAGTATGGAGGCACCACTGTAATCATTAGGAACATGAAAAGAATGTCACCTTGCCTCCACATGAAGACAGATTTAGGAAAAAGACCTCTCTGCTTAAAAACACATTTTTTAGAAATAATTCATTTTTCCATGCTTTTGTGAGAGGGTTTTTCTGGGAAAATCTCATGTGACATGAAATTACAGGATGTTTATTAGCTGTTGAAAACAGCTAAATTAGAGCAGTACTACATGACATGGTATTTATTTTTCAGTGATCTTCTGTAAGAGTGTTTTGGCTGTCCAGAATACACTGACCAAACATGGAATGTAATTGCTGATGCAGTATCATAGGCACAACTTAACCTTATGTTATTGTCTGAACAGATTATATTCATCCTTTATTTACTATCTATGTGGTTAAATATGTATATATGTGTGGCAAAACATATAGTCTACATAGATTTTTAAAACAAAAAAAACCTGTGGATGAGTGGTTCATTGCAACAGAGCAGCTGATGATAAAATCTGATTGTAATTTTGTTGTTACACAAAAAGGTCCATTAAGAATGCCAGGTATCCGCATTCAGCATTTTAAAACAGGAATTGCTGAAGAAAATTTCTTTGTAGGTGTGCCAGTATCTATGATTTTACTGTAAAAATCAACAGTCTGAAGCCTTGTACCAAGCAGCAGGCAGGTTAAAATTAACCCTTTCCCATTCACATGTGCCTAAATCACTCAGCATTGGTGATGTTTTTCTCTTACAACAGTATTTTTTCCAGAGAACATGAAAAAAATGAAAATGAATGTAAACTGATTATAGCTGGGTGTCAAGAGAATCTAAGTGCTATGCGTTGTCAAGCTCATTTATTAGGTGTCACTGTTAGTCAGCTGGAGCTAAATGTGGGGAATTGTTTGGTTTGGAAGCTCAGGTTGCAAGATGTGAGGGAATAAAAAGTGGAACCGTTTTTTTCCCTTAAAATGAGATTGGATGATTGTTTTTAGTGGGGAAGATCAGATATGTTTTCAAGGTCAGTCCTCATGAAAAGATTTAGGATAGAGGTTAAAATATAGCTCATACCTATGAAAAATACTCTCTTCTGAACCTCTCTGTTCCTTTTCCTTCCTCTCTGTTTTTTTATCAACATTTTATCTAATATTTTACTGTAATGTGAGTTCTTTTAAATAGTGTCCTTCTGTTATTTGACGTTGATTCACAGCTCTTTACTGCTCAGTGGCATAGGGTTATTGCAATTTCCTTCCTCTGTGCCTTTAATTTTTCTCAAGGGAAAGCTGTTGCAGGGCTTAATGTAATTAATTTCTAGCTTAGATTTGCAGTGAAAATGGGAACCAGAATTCTGCAGCACCTTAACTAAAGGAACTGTTGCTGAATGCCCCAAAAAATGAAGCCAGTGTTTTCCTGACCAGGTTGCTGTGTTGTGCGTTCATTTCTATAAACTGTTTTTAACAGAGAACTGTATATTCAAACTGATTTCAACTTGGCAATTAATGATCCTTGTTTCAAGATCTGCATGTGGCAGGAAAGCAAGCCATGTATTCCCCTGGCCTAAATGGGGGACAGGATTTTGATGTGTTCCGCACTCACATGCCAGCAACTCTTTTTGGAGGTTTGTATTTGCCTCCTGGGAAAGGCACCTTGTTTATTGTATGTTATTTCACCACTTTCAGAAGTGATTTGTGTCCTGACAGTTTTGTGCAAACAGAAGGAAAAAAAGAAAAAAAAATCTGTAATATTTCATTTTATAGTGCCTTGTTGTAAATCCTGAAATTCCTAAGTATGAGTTTTTTGGTTTTTTTTTTTTTTCAATTGTTTCAAGTGCTACTGATACCCAGCAGGAGTGATTCAGAAGCAAGTTGAAGGAATATTTTCAGACATTCAGTTGGTTCTAACCACTTCAACTGCTGAGTCGATGATACATGTGCAAAGTAATTTAAAACAGTTAACAGGTATAAACCAGGTTCTATTTAGCAAATTGTTAGTCACAAAGTGGTTTCAGCTTCCACAGGAATTACATGAGTGACTTCAAAGGGATTATCCTTTCTCCTCCCAAGACCAATAGCTATCAAAATGTGTTGTTTGGGATTAATTGCCTATCCATGTATTATATGGCTAATGTTTAAAATCTGTATGGATAGAAACAAAATTAGAACACAATTTGATAACAAATCTTGTAAAGGCTCATGTAATGAACAAGGTAAAACAAGAGTTCGGTTGATTGATACTTTTTGAACTAGTAACTGTTTGGAAAAGCAGGAAAAATAATCAAACATCCAACCCTACAGTCTTATCTTTATTTTCCAATGTTCCCATTTTATATCACAGAAATGCATCTGTAATCACACAGCAAATACAAGTATGCTGAAGATCCCCTGTCCTAACTCTCCTGTGAAAGGATTTAACGCTTCCTAGGAAAATAGCAAATAAATTTAGCAGAAGTAGCCCACCTGAGAGTCCTGCTTGGTTGTTCTTACCAATTTGCCATCTTTCTCTTGACATGTATGTAATCAACTGATATTCATTGGACCAGTGGCCAAAGCGAATAGTTAAGGGGAAATTGAGAAGGTGGAGACCAAATGAGAAGAGAGGAATTTGAGGGTAGTGAGACAAAAACATGTTTGGATTTCTTTGGCAACATACTGAATTTTTTTTGAAGACATTAAACTAAAAACTCAGGAGAAGAAACAAAAACTAAACTATTAGGAGCATGTAGATGCTGACAGTAGTAGTAAGGAGAAGAAAAAGTGTTGAGCTAATACTGCTTCAGATACTCAGAAACTCATTCTCTTGGAATATGTGATTTACATTTAAATGCCTGCTCAGGATTATGAAGAAATGTTGAAATCAGAGCCCTTTTCTGAACTAATTCCCTCAATCATGGGAACCTAGTTTTCAGAAATCTTTACGTTCCTCACTTTTTTCCTTTTTTTACTGGAATTATAGTGGTTTTGGGAGGGCACAAAGTGAGAAACTACATTATGGTATAATATACTGTTTCAGAATTTAAACTATGTCTGATAACAAAAAATAAGCCACATTTTCTTCTGATGAAGACTGTTATGTCTTCGTTTTTGCCTGAGATGAGCATTCAGCATTCTGTATTTCTTTCCATTATGTACTAGTATTATTGCAGAACCAAAAAGAAAATGAAGTAAGCAAGGGGGATTTGTCCTAATGGGCATTCTGAACTATAAGAAAACTTCTGGATTTATGTATTTTGTGCATTTGTTAGGGTAATATCCTGAACCAGCCGGGAGTAGAGTAGTTGCAGTGTTTTGTTTTTAGCTATGCTTCTTCAGGTATGGTTTCATTTTAACACGAGGAAAATGACGTGTAACTGTGTTGTTCTTTTCCATCCTGATAGACAAGCCAGTCTTAATGAAGAGGCCGAGAAGTATTATGAAATGGCAGCAGGATTAAGACCTAATGTAAGTACCTTCTTAATGAGATCCATTACTTAAGTTGATGAATGTGCTATGGTCCTGAACCCTTTGTGTTGAGGAGAATTTCTTGCTGGAGCATTTGATCTCTCAGCCTGTGTTATATATGTTCTTTTAATAGTTAATTATTGAGTAGTCAGATGAAGCTATTCATTTGTCAAACCAATCACTGCACATTCAGGTTGCCTCAGTGACATGGTCTAGCCATATGTCCTATTTGATTAACATAACTGGAAAAGACTTCTAGATTTAGATTTATTTATCTATGTTTAAATATGTTAAGTTTGGGAAGTTTTTCCAAGTCCGTCTCTTTGCTAGTAAAAGAGAATGAAAGGATATCCTGTCAGCCACAGTTTAAGGCATTTTTAATAATAGATTTATGCATTTTTATCTGTCATGAACTTCTGGCAAACGTTCAGTAGACATAAAGATGTTTATCGCTGATGTAGTTGTATATTGGCAAAGAAGTACTTATTGTTTGAGCAGATATATGTAGGAGTAAGTGACAGATGCTTTTTAAGAAGGGAAGCTTATTTCCAATTTTCATTGCATCAGGAATTAAAGAAATAAAATTTTTTTACTTACCATTTGTTACTTAATATTACATTTCTTTTCAATTACCTTCACATTTTGAGGAAAAAATAATGAATATAAAGGAGGCAGAATTAATTTTAGATACATAACACTTTGTCTATGCAATAAATCAAATCTAGGAAAATTTCTATCACAGAAGTCTATAGTGCCACATTTGAGGATACAAATCAGCAAATGCAGTTTAAAAAAACAAACAAAAACTTAGAAGAGTCTTAGGAAGAGCTAAGACTCAAAACAAGCTAACAAAATATAATAAAATATCTCATAATAACTTATTCATATGACATTACAGATTTTCATTCTATCTCTTAAGAGCTCTCAAAAAAAAACTTACTTCATTACTTCATGAAATAACAAAAAGATTTTGTGATTCATAATGCCTACATAATGCAAGACTCTTTTGCCTTTTTTTCTGAGAGGATACCTTAATGTTGAAAATATTCCCTCAGCTGTCTGCAAATTGGTGCAATTTCTCTTTCCTGTGCTTCACTGTCTGCTCAAAATGCTTTTCAGAAACTAAGATATAAGTTTATTGTATATAAATATAGTTGTATGTGTGAAGGTTCTCAGAGAGCTTTGGAGTGTCTGATAGCAAGCTCATAGCAATAGTGATGCACAGAAGTGCCAGGACAAAGGAACTCTTAACTCATTGAAGTTGAAAAGTGGTATGTTTATTGCAGCCCTGGGCACACATGAGGTAATCCTCCCAAAAGCATGTGCAAATTCCCAAAGCGTTAGCTTGCCCTTATATCCATAAAATCCTTACGTATTCATAAAAGTTCCCCAAAATGCCTATACATATTCATTTCCTGGCCCCGCCTCTTCCTGCTTAGTATTAAAATGAGATGAATGTCCATTACGGCTGTATAGTTCTCTTCTTAATTGGGTCAGTGGTCTCTTGAAATGGGTCAGTGGTCCTCTGAAGATGAAGTCAGTCATCTTCCTCTTTACCTTGTCCCATTGCCACGGCTCCTTGCCACTCAAAGTCATGGTCCAGGCTCCCTCTCATGGTTCCAGTTATCTCAGCTCCCTATTGCTTGTAAAAACATAACTGTATCAAATGCATGATATATTATCTTCACTCTAGCTACTCCAATTCTACTCATCTGCTAATAATTAAACCTCTAGCTTCTTCTAGTCCCCTTGTTAAATCCCTTAATTGAAATATACTACTTTTATCTTGCTAACTTCATTTCTAACTTTTGAATCTCCTAATCCTTGATTCAATAGTACTCTGAAGGTTAGGTATTTCAAATTATTCATGACAAGCTTTACATATTATGATGAAGCATCCTTTTTGAAGAACAAGATTATCAAAACTATTGTAGAAATTTTCTTCTAACTTTGATTAGTGTAAGTAAAAATCTAATAGGTACTGGTGTTCAGCTTTCTTCAATAGATAATCATACTTTTATATTCAAGATGATAGTTTAATTTTCTAGCTAAGCCAGGTGTGCATATGATTCATGACTTTTTAAGAATATTTTATTGGGGCAGAGTGGGAAACTTGTATCAATTTTCACAGCCATTATCAACTGACTGATGACTTTACAGAGGTATGTCTCAAAATTGTAAACAAAACCAGAAGTAGTCATACATATTTTTCTTATTGTTATTAACTCTGAAATTTACCATACTAGTTTCAAAATGGGAGGGAAAGAAGCCGCTTAAGGAGGTTTACTTGGTAGTAAGCAGTTTAATGCATACATGATAAGACAGAAGCTCCCAATGTTTCCAAAGGAATATGGAATGAAAAGTATTGAAGAGCTGTGTACTTCATGGCTGCATCTGTGTTGATAAATTAAATGTGCCCAGAACTATTCTCTAGTGCTGCTTAGAGTGTATCCAGATATTGTCCTAGAGACTGCGGTGCCCAGTCCAGAGCTGCATAGAAATCATACTGACAGCTTAAAAATGCTCACAGTTGATTTTGTTATTTTGTATGTGGCCTGGGTATCCTCTCACTGTCTTACAAATATGAAGGATCAGCAAAATTATGTGAGTCAAGATGAAAAAGAAATATCTCTAAACAGAATAAGTGCTTGAAGGGTCTTTGTTTTGGTGTTTTTGTGGTTTTTTTTATGGGGTTTTTTGTTTGTTTGTTCATTTGTTTGTTCTTGTATCTATCATAAATGGTCTAGAAACATTGCTCGACAGACAATTCAAACTACTAGATGTATTCATGTGATGTAATATACAGATTCCTACCATTCCATGTATGTAAACATATACCTATATGTATATTTGAGTGCATCTGTTTAGCTGCTAATAGGTCTGTCCCCAAATTGTGTCTCAGTAAGAATACTGTGGCAGCATTGAAGTCTCATTCTGTGCAGTGGATCAGCTTTGTTACTAGTATAATTAAGTGCTCAAAGGGTCCGTTTAACAAGAGCCTTCTTCTGGTGCTTTAAACAGTACTGTTTGATATGAGTGAATTATGGAGCAGCATTCCAAGTAAATTGGCACTCTTCTTTTTTTCAGTATGACTTTTTTCATTCGGCTTGCCAGTCACTTGGCCAGATCCCAAGTTAGAAATCCATTTCTTTGTTATCAACTTCTTTCTTTCACTGTGCCAAGGCAAATTATCAATTATTTTTTAGAATAACTTTAGACCAGTGCCTGTCTCCTGCAAAATTTTAATCTAGCACTGCCTGAAATAAAATTCAGATTTAAACTCTCTTGCATCTGTTTCTTTACAAATATAACATATTGTATAATATCTCTAATATTGCTACTATGAAGTACAGTCCTTAAGAGCATTAAGAGATTTTAGCAAATGCAGTCTTGTTCTGATTCTTAGTGCATTTTTATGCTAGTTTAGCTATCATGACAGAGTTTTGTTCTCAGCATTCTGTTTTCCGTTTTGCATCCCTTTCTTTGGTTTCTCAACCATTTCTATTGCATTTGGAATGAAACAATACTCTATGCACAATTCCTCATCTGCTCTCTAATGTATGAGTCCTTTGGATCCAGAAACTGCTCTGCGAAGCTTTTCTACACCCATGTCCAGTTTAAATGGCCATCTCATTTACTACTTTCAGAGATACTTATATGGCTGTTTTAGTGCTTTTTCCAGACAGCAGTCTCCACTCTTTTATTTGTCTCCTAGACAAGCCCTTTTATTTCAGTGTCTCAAAATGGGAGAACAACAGCGAGCACCAATATGCCTGCATGTCTCATTCTCATTCAGCTAATCTGTTTTTAAGTTGTGACTAAAGCAGCTAAAAACACAGAAACACAGTATTCAGTTATAGAACATGTAACTTCTCTGAAACTGGTGGGCTATTGTTTTTAAGAAAGCAAACATAAAAAGATTTTATTTTTGCAGTATTGGGGATGATGCTTTCATCACTGAACTAATTCTGAGATATCTTAGAATACAATTTTTTTTTTCATTACAAGCGTTGTTACAGTGAATAAAGTATTTGCAAGAAAAATATATTCAGTAAAGGAACAACTGAATACAGCAAAGTTGCATTAAAATGTATATCGACATCTTGAATGCCATCCTTGCTTTTAGATACATATTCTGTCTGCAGATGGTAAAAGAATTATAACATTTTCATACAATAGCTGCACCAGTTGAAAAGGAGTTTGGAAGCAAATTAAAAACAAGTCTGACTGTATTAGTGTTTGAGATATAGACCTAGCTGTTTTCTTAATAATGTTCACAATTGGTCTTATTTACAGTAAGTGGGTATTTATCCTCCATGAAAGTAATTTCCAGACAAATTTCAGAAGAGCAGTATATTCTGTAGAACACACTGCTGCTTTGAAGATGGGAACAATTTTTTTTTAACTTTACTGAAGAAGCAAGCATGTCTATTTTCAGAGAGCCGACTTCCCCTGGACAGCCAAGGGGTAGAGAGGAATCCAGGAAACAGTTCAGAAAACAAACATACTTTTATTTGCAATTAATTGTTTCTTACAGGACTCTCTTTTCATCCTTCAACTCAGGTAACCTACAGAGATTAGCCTCCCCTTGATCTTTATGAATGCCTTCCAAAAAAATGTTACTGCGTTGTGTGTTATACCACTATAAAAACAAAATAATTTTAGAGCCTTCTCAGTGAGAAACACATATGTGTTTGTTTTAGCAGTGTTGGCTTGAGTGTACATTAATCACACTAGTCTAATTTTAACAAATTCAGTTGCATGAAGAACTGAAACCATAAGTTTCTTGGACATTTATACAGTAATTATTCTGAGTGGGAGTATTGCTGAAGAAAAGCTGTATTCAGAGATGATTTCTGGATGCCTTATATATTGTAATCTTCACAAACCAGGAAATTGTTTTAACAAGTCGTTAGGCACTCTAAAATGTGAGCTTTAAGATTGCTTTGCTATGGAAAAATCTATCACCCGCAAACTGTCTTTAAATTGACATTCTTTACAAGGATGTGAGATACTGACTTAAGCTTCAGCCTTTGTTCAACTTTTAAGATATCATTTGTGTAATAGAGCTGCGTTTCTAATTTTTTAAGTCTGAGCGTGAAGCAGCAGCTTTAAAAAGCTGCTCTAGAACCCCCACATATGGCCAATGGCTTTTGAGAAGAAAGGGCACTTTGAAATGTGACCTCAAGAGTATTAAATGAAAGAGAGCTCACCAGAGCCTTAAGACTTTGAGCCACCACCTTGAGCTAATTGGCTTAGGAGCATACCTCAAGGAGGTGCCATGACCTGTAAGTCACTACCATCCCAATCACATATTAGTGCTGCTTGCAATCTGGAGCTCATGACAGCTTTAAGCTGTCATCGGCACATTGTCAGTTACAGCTGTTTCCACTCTGCCACTTCAAAAGGGCTTGATTAAATGTCTTGCTGTAACAACATACATAAAGGCACACATACAGAGTGAGGGGGGAAGCAGAAATGTACCTATAAGCAAAATAAATACAATTTCCACTAGATGGTTTAATCATGATGTGGGGGACTAAACCATTTTTTGACTTGAAGGGCTTATGTAATCAGTTAACACAATATCATATTAAAAAGTAGTTTCTACAAGTGCTTCTTTTATTGTTTTCCCCAGTGCTGGAGTCCAAATTTCATGCCAAGGGCTCCAGGCTTGCAATAAGCTCTACCTCAAGTCTAACTGGTGAAAGAAGAATGCTAGTGATTTCTACATGATTGACTATAATTTCATAGGCACCTTAGAGATAACATGCTTTCACTGCCTTCTTCGGGAAAGTGGTCATAATTCATGTGGTTTATTCATGGCAGGACTTCTAAAAAAATTACTTTGAATAGTACATATATCTTTAAAAAATAAAGTAAATGTAGCATTTTTGTCTTGAAACATCTGTAATCAAGGTCTACTTTATTATATATTTTTTCCTTCAGTGTTTCTGTGCCAGCTTTTCCTATTTGATTTTCTTATGGACATTCAGTAATTGCCTCATATAGCTTTACTGGGTCTGGAGCAATTGTGAGGGAAAAAACTTAAATGCATTTTTCCAGCTTGGTTGAGGACATGTCCTGTTATTGCCAGGGAGAATTTTCATAAACTTTTCTAAGAGCTTCTGCTATGTTAAGTCTGCTGATGATGGCAGTTATGGATGGGTTAACAGTGATTCTTTCATTGTCTGCATCTGATCTTCCGTTAATGGAAAAACTTTAAACTGTGACTACACTAGATCCAATGTCATCACCACACTGCTCCAGGGATACAGCAGATCCCTCACCAGTAATGTGTCTATTGCTCCTGCAGCTCCTTTGAGCAGATCTACCTAGTCCCTCTTACTCAAATGCAACTGAGGTGCCTTGCCATCCATACTCCTGGTTTCTGGAGCATAGTGCAGATAAGACTGACATAATGCCCTAGAGAAACAGTGTGTATGGTTTTAACACTATGTATTATTGCCAGTAAAGCATGACAATTTACAGCTGCAAATCCTTGTTTTAAAATGTTGTTCTCCCTGTTTACTGGTTTATTCAAAATAATGAACACGTGGCAATATTTTAGCTTTATCTACTGGTGCTATGGTATGACCACAGAGCTGTATTTTTAAGTAGTTAGCATCCAGCAAATTCATCTGTTCAGTTGTCTGCCTGTACTTAGAGTTGAAAAGTGGGCCCTGTTGAGAAGAAGGAGCTTCTGTTGACTGCCTGTGTGGCCTCTGAGATGCTCCCAGCTTCTCCTGCCCTGCGTCAGGGCTGTACATCTTCCTACTCCCAGCACCAGCTGCTGCTAAACCTCTCATGGTTTTAGGCTTCCTCTCAAGTGTGCCAAACTTTCTGCCTCAATAATATGAATGGCTGTGGATTCCTTCCAGCCCAGCAGCACTCTTTGCCTCCTGAAAATGCCTCCTTTATTTGCTCCTGTTGAAGGTGTGAGGAAAAAGAAAACTTCCCAGAATCCAGTTCTTCCTTTCTTCCTGCTAAAGACTGAACCAATTGTTACAGGGCATGCAGGAATTTTAGGCACTAAAACAGGTACTGTGGCTTCCTAATAAGAGGAATAGGCATGACTGATGAGAACTGTATTTCCACATGGCATGTTTTTAATAGTTTGAATTCAGACAGATACAGGGGTCAGATGCTTAGGCATGGATCAGCTCCACTGGGAGAGGAGATAGTGGAACACCCTTATTGAAAAGAGGACATCACTCTGATCTCAAAAGGTTTAAGAGAGCCCTTTCTTTTCTGTACTTGGTTACTGGAAATTGGTTACACTGTCCCAGTTGAAACATCATAAAAAATGACTGTGAGATTTGATATCACAATAGCTGTGACATTTTTCGGTCTGTACAGTGCAAGGGTGGCCTAGCCTAAAGGTTGTGCAGAATGGAAAAATTCAAGAAAATTTATATTAACTCTCTGCTGCTCCTGAGATTTTTTTCAATTTTATTAGTCCCCAATTCAATTTTCTGTTGTTGTTGTTTTGCTTTATCCCTTTCATATCCTTCTTGTCTGGGGCTAAGTCCAAGGCAGATACATTATTTATATCCAGCTATTTGGGGAAAACAATGTTTATTCTTTTCAACAAAACAATTTTTTTCTATATTTGTGATTATATTTGTTCATGGCCCTTCAAAATATTTTTATTACACATTTGTGGGCATTTCTGTGCACAATTGTCAGCTTCAAGACAGGCTTCTATATAGGCTGTTGCTCTGGATCTTAAAGTATTCCTACTTCAGCAGAGATTAGTGTCTCCCACCTTAAAAAAAATACAACAGAAAAAAAACATAAAACCTCATATAGTGTTTTCCATCCTCATGATCCCCATCAAGGGACGTAGAAAGAATAGAGGCTACTGGAATGGGGATATTTACCTGTACCTGAAGTACAATCAGAATGAGTTATATAATTTGAAAACTGATTTACTCAGCTGTGGAAAACACTGAGTTTTCTTTGGGAAATATGTGAGAATATTTATTGCCTTACCCCAGAAAATCATATATGTGTTTTCTCCTGCATTGTAGCAGCTTTGTAAAAGCAAAGATTGAATGTGCTTTTGGGCAATTATAGAATACTTAAATCTAGTTCTCAATATTGTGATCCATCTTTGTGTAATATGCAGAGCAACAAGCTGAAAATCCTGTCATTACAGTTCTTATCTCACTTTTGTGAGAGTTAGGTTATGGGGGGGTTGATTTTTACGTTGCTGATTGTACAAGCAGTTAAACACACAGATGCCTGAGATCAATTGGTTTGTTCGGTGTAATTTGTGAGTTTTGAAATTGAATTAAAATTCATTTAAGTTGCTGTTTATTTCCCATCTAGAATAATTTATTGTACAGTGATATTCTAATCAATACAGAACTATTTTGTCTGTGCAAGTTCTAAATTACTGAAATGAAAATACATTCAAATTTCTTCTGCTTATACAGATATTGCATTGCAATACCACCATTGACTTGTTTGAGTTGCTTCTGTTTTTCCTGCATATGAGAGATAAATTGGACCCTGTATGTTCTGATTTCACATGAAAGTATGCAAGCAGCTATGAGCTGTCCTTAGCTTAAAGTTTTCCAAGCAGAAAGCTGCATACTCAGAAACACTCAGAAAAGTAAGCCAGAAAGTCTTTGTCATGATAATTCAGAATGTTTTTAATTTAATTTTTAGCTATAAAAATGTTTACAAATTTGCCATAAATATTAGTGTTTCTACAATCTAATTATTGACATCAGGTAATTTCCAAGTCATTCAACTTCATAAATGGTGAAATGTATGGACATGCTTTTACTTAACAGGGAAACAAATGTTGGAAATAGGCTTCTATATACTAACTCCCCTTTTCTAATTCATTTAACTTTTAGAATTCCATTAAATAATCAGTTACTCTTACCAAGAATTGTTGAAACAGTAATTTTGTGCTAAACATGTAGTTTGGGAGAAAGAAACTCTCCAATAATTCATATGCTATTCGCTTAGCACATAGGTTGTTGGAACCCAGGGGGTTCCTATGGCATCTCAGAATTATCCA
>VXBU01000390.1:0-22332 GCA_013400315.1 Bombycilla garrulus | reverse complement strand
TTATTATTGTTTTGGAGGGCCTTTTTTTCTGCAGGGTTTTCATCTTCTCTGGAAATCAATAATTTGTTAGTTTGGTGAACAATGAATGAGGTCTCTATCTGTTTAATGTTAGTAAATAATAGCTAAGGTTATGCTCTATTCGGTGTTAAGAGCATACTACTCTTAAAGATGATTACTGAATCCAAGGATCCATTCCCCTCCAGAGCTTTGGCTTATTGTTCTTTAGATTTATATAGCTATTTATGTTACTAATTCTTAAGGTAATTAGATGGGGACACAGGTTCTCTTTGCAGCAGAGATGTTTAGGTCCATTTCTGGCTAATACAAGAGTGGAAACTGTGCTCTGTGTTCAGATTAATACTGGCAAGGTAAATGTTTTCCTCTCCGTTTCCCCTCTTAAAAGTTGTAAAGTGAAAGCATACTTACTAAAATTGCTCATAAGCAGATTTGAAACTTAAGTGATGTACTTAACTATTGTAGAGGAAAAGTTGCAGGACATTTTTCCATTTTAAGAGCTTGCAAAATGCTGATTTTTGTGTTTATTTGTTTTCCAGCAGAACTGAGTGTTTTGCTGTCTGATTTGATGACACAGGAAATCCCTTTCAACTATGAATTTTAGCTTTTTTATTCTGTCTGATCCATACTGCTTTGCAATACATCCTGTCATCTTGATCCAGAATGTTTTTTTGCACCATATTATCAGTACCTAGACAACTGACTTTTGTTATCTTAGCCAGCTGGAGATCAGTGTCTTAGTTGAGGTTTATGTAATGTTTGGGACAAAATACCAGACACAGCATGTGCAAACTGCAGTTCTTTAGAAGCCTTATGGTGTAGAGAACTGGGTAGAAACTTCAGTCTCTCTCCATGGTTTATCTAAGAACACCAGATAACTCTGATAAAAAGGTCTGCTTCCATGTGCCACTGATGAATTTACAGTGTTGTCAATTTATTATACTGGGAGAGTAAGATCCAGTTGGCAGCATTTGCCTCTCAGCATGTTCCTCCCCTGTTTTTCCTTCCACCATTAATAAAAGTTCAAGAGAAAATTCTTGCCATCACTGTAAGAGGATAAAAAAGGGCATGACAGCATATTACCTAGTGGCCATTGATCAGATGCAGCAGTCCACCACGATTTTCTCTCATGCCTAGTGAGCTATTCTACAGCTAATACTCTGCTGTTTGACTACTCAGTTATTGTGCCACCTATGTGTCTTCAGCTGTCAAAGAGAAATATCTGAATTCTCCACACCTTTTGAACTAGAAGTGCTAACATTAAATACTCATTTGTGATTGATGTTTTGTGTCCTTCTTTACTTCAAAAGAAATCCTTAAAAGAATGTGTCCTTAATTACACTTTTTTAAAAACAATACACAGCCTCTGTGTTTCTGGTAGATTGGCCACACTTTTGACAGTATTCATTCAACATTCCAGATGTTTTGAAACATCTACAGTATCAGACACGCCTGTAATTCCTTAAGAGTGATATGGATTTTGGCATCTTTGACATCTTTTCAGTGACTTATAAAATGGGTAATTGAGAAGTATCTTACACTTGTGAGTCTACTGGAGTAAAACTTGCCCTAATTCCAGTATCCCAGGATCAAAAAAATGCACATTTCGTCTCAGAATCTACTGCCCTGATCTCTGTGGTGTTGAGCAGAGAAGGTCATCTGTAAGCAGAGCTTTGAGGAAAACAATTTTGGATTTCCTTGCTTGTGCTTGGACTGTTCTTTGTTTATACTGCTCTGCCATGCAAAAGGTATATTTGTGCCAGATTAAGTGTTTGTGTATTTGTTTCTCTCTCCATAACTTCTTTGACCATGTAGGAGTAAAATTGTCTTTTTGTGTTTGGGACTGTACTTCTGCAATGGCATTTGCTTTATGTGGAGCCAGAGATGACAAACAAGGAGGCAGTTCATCTGCTATGTCATTAAGATTGATTCTGTTTGTGGGTCCAGTACTGTATATGGTTCCAGTAGTATAGTCCTGAAATACTACTCAGAATGATTTTGAATTATTTGAAGATTCTATAGTTCTCTAATGTTCGAGAGGACTTTTTGATAAGATTTTGGCATGGCCCAGTGCTCTTCTTTTATTTTGGTACTCAAAGGAAAATTTGAAAAAATTTTCATCAATATAAACTGAAAGCACCTCAGGCAACTAAATGCTTGTCTTGTGTTATTTCATTATTCATTGACTACTCTGTTATTTCTTCCCCCTCCTCCCCATGAGCACCTTCCTCCACCACCCCCAAAAAACCACTAAGGAAACAAGCACAGCACAATAAAATGCTAATTACGGGAAAAAATCCAAATAGACCATAAGAGACAGCATTTGTAACCTCAATAGAAATGCTAGTCAGCTATTTTTGACGTAAAGCATCTGTCTCCAGAAGGAAATGAAGGCAGGCCTGTTTCTCCTTTCAAGTCTCTGAATTAGTAGGTGGTGTCTTTTGTTATACAGTGCTACATGTCCCGTGTTATTGCAGTGGTAGCTGCTGTGGCTGCCTTTGTTAACATACTGAAAAGTTTTATCAGCTGTCTTTAATAAAAGACAATCTGTGTGAAGAAAAACTACAGCAAAATGTCTCTTGCTCTCTGATCCTCTGCCCATCCTTTATAGATGCCAGAGAGCAATGGCAATGATGTGGAATCTTGCAGATGTGCACAATTCTTGTGACTGTTACAATAAACCATAGATATTGGGGTGACTGATATCCTACAAAGTTAGGAAGCTGTCTTTCCAAAATCCCATGCACTTCCTTATTTGAAATGTAAAGGAGTTGGAATGAACTTTCAGTACTACCTGAAATTATTTATCAGTTCATCTTTTCTGTGGATACCTTTGTGTACAACATTAATGACCTAGAATTTTCAAGCCTCCTGGAAATCAGAAATAACGTGTAGAAGTTGGAAAATTTCAGTTAAAATATATGCAGTTTGTTAATTTTATTTGTTTTTGTTGCTTGCTTTTATGAAATTATATATCAAAGACATGATAGTAGAAGAGTTTCTTAGCTAGGCATATAGTCTTACATATATGATGTTCTTGATTAGTCCCATACTCACACCATGTTTTCAGGAGGGTATGGAGGAGATGGAGAGGAATTCTGGAAGCCATATGAGACAACTGAGTTATTTCCTGCACAGTAAGTTTTGTGAATGCTGTAGAATTAGCCCTGAGCACATTTAAATGTGTAATTTTTATGAGAGTTTTTCTAGGTTTAAGATTTTTTAGTCCTTAGCCATTGTCTCGCTGCAACTATGCACATAGTTATAATTCAAGTTAAAATTCAAGTGAGGACAGCTCTGTGTCAGTAACTTTAGGAAAGCTCTTTCATTCATGAACTCTTATTAAACAAAGAAATAGCATGGCTAGAGGGAATGGATATTCCTACTCATGATTTGAGAAAATTCTTTCAATCCAAAGTCTAAAAATAAATTAGATATTGGGGTATTTGGACAGTCATCAATGTATATGAGAGCTGATTTCAATGTGTTCTTCACTTTAATAACATCAGTTAGCACCCAGAACATCTGTAATTAAGAAGTATATTATTTAATTACAAAACAGTATGCAAGACTGGCACTTCAAAGATGGAGCTATGAAAATATGGCTGCCAATATGAGTTACTCGTAGCATTGATTACATTTCAGGGGCCTACTTTCCCTTCTTTTGAAGAGTATTTAACTGAGAAAATTATATACAACCCAGCTGGTATTTTTGTTTGCTTGATTTGCAGTAGAATGAAGTAACTGATTTACAGAAAGTGGAAAAAATCTGTCAGGGTAAGGCAAGAAAAAGTAAATATAAACATTTCATCTTCAGATTCCTCTTCATTAACATGGTGATGTTTACAATAAGGGGAGCTGAACTAATTTTGTTTTGCCTAATTTTGAAACTCTAAGCCATTTGTTCTGAAAATTGGATGCATTGCAGTTCTTTATGAGTTTTTGTGATGCATATATTAATAGGCTAAAAGAAGCACAAAGAAAAAGTATGAATATATAGTATGAGGATATGAAACCTTGGAATCCTCTGAACAACATTTCCACCACAAAATTTAGGTTTTGGATGTAAGAATTATAGGGATTTTGTTGAAGCTTGATTAAAAAGTATAAGAGTAATGAGTTAAACTTAGGTTTATAAGGGGTTTTTTTGGAACAAAGGTAAGCTTTCCTCATCGTAATGATTTCCTATTGCCACATCTGGGAGACCAACTGTAATACATATTTTATTGGCCTTCCAATTAACATATTTTCATACAATCATCAAATAGTTTGGGTTGGAATGGACCTTGAGATCATCAATTCCAACCTTCCTGCTGTGAGGAGGGACATCTCAGAACCCCATCAGACCTGGCCTTGAACACTTCCACAGCTTCTCTGGCAACCTGTTCCAGTGTCTAACAATTTTCCTGAAGTTATTGTCTCTGGAGTGCTCCTAAGGCATGCCAACACACCATATCAAGTCTGAATTTGATATGCCATGTGGCTTTACATTTTGAATATTATTTTGAGCGGAACACTGATGAGAGGTGGCTTGAAACACTTATCCTCTAAGGCAAAACTGTGTGACTTTGAAAGTGAGTTTTTCTAAAGCTCATTGAAACTTAGACTGGCCTGAGGGTGAGTACCATAGTAAACTTTGTGTGGTGGTTTTTTCCCATTTTTCTTTAAAATGCAAGGTACTGGTTTGACAAATGCCTTTATTGTGCTCTCACTAGGATGTGAATGCCTTTGGGTGCTTGCAAAAAGGTAGGTTAGACTCTTCAACTTCATACATGTGCTTTTTGCCCTTGTAATATTTGTTAACTCCAGTGATCAGGCATGTTATTATAATGAAGAACATATTATTTGATAATGGAATAACCTAGACATGAAAAAAATGTTAGTAACATAAGCTTTTAAATTGATTTGTTACAAAATTTTAACTTTTTTGTTATTAAACTAGCATTTCTCCACCATTGTTAGTTTTATTAAATCATTCATTAAGAAATAATTGCCACAACCTGAATCTAAATGGATATCCTAGAACCCCTGAACATCCTTATAATCTGAGAGCAGGCTGTGTTTTCTACCAGTTACAATTAAGACAAAGAGAAGAAAGGGATAAGTTTTAATGTGTTAACTATTCCCAATTATTATAAACTCTTTATTGGCAATGGGTTTGAATAAAATTAAATTCTTGTTTCTTAGATTCACTCTTGGATTACTTTAATTTTCTCTTGGAACCTGTCTTATACCAACATTACCACATTAAAACTTTTTGAGTTCTATGTTTTCTCATTAAAGAGAGAAGTCTTACATTTGTAGGCATCAGAGCTTGACCTGTTTAAATCACAAAGTTCAGAAACTTTTGCTTGTTATCTGTATTTGCTTAAATTGCCAAATTGCTTCCATGAAAAATCGGCAAACATAAGGGAGTAATTTAAGTGGAAGAAGATTCTGTAAAAAGAAAAATTGAAAACATCTATAATATTCCTCCTTCTTTTTTTTTTTTATTGGTACCAGTATCCAGCTGCCCTAATGAATCTTGGAGCTATTCTCCATCTGAATGGCAAACTGAAAGAGGCTGAGGAAAACTACCTCCTCGCTCTTCAACTTAAACCTGATGATGTCATCACCCAGTCCAATCTTCGCAAGTTGTGGAATATCATGGAGAAACAAGGTTTGAAAACATCCAAAACATGATGATGAAAACACTGAACTTCTTTTCCTTAAAGTGATTAAACCCAAGAACTTGAACTTCCACACAGTTTTCAGGCCAAAGAACTTGCTGGACTTGACTGCAAGGATCAGAGGTCCTAATTGCTGCTAGGAGAGGCTATTCTGCTAGAGAAATGGAAAAAGGGAGACTCTGAGGGATTCATGAAAAACCTGTTACACTGCAAGAATCAGAGGTCCTAACTGCTGCTAGGAGAGTTTATTCTGCTAGAGAAATGGAAAAAGGGAGACTCTGAGGGTTTCATGAAAAACCTGTTACACAACAAAAGTATTTGAAGCAATGACATGTGAGAGAAGTTGTTTCGGTATATTTGATAAATAATTGCAAATCCTATATTGCTTAATTTTGAGTGGGTACTTGAAATGTATACTATCATAGAAATACGGGGGGAAAATCACACAGTATACACTAAGCCATATAGGAGTTAGAGTGGTAATAGTAGGTTAAAATATTTTGCTGATACTGTAACTCATTAAAATGTGTATGAAATCCAATGTGTTTGCAGTTTGTCTTAATGCTGCTATATCTCACTTTTGAACCACTTGCTAGCCAATTTCACAGCTTATATGGCCCATTTTTTTTCAAACCTGTCATATGATTATATGACAGCATTGCAAGTTGTTTACTGAGAATATGCCTGTTACTTCAGCTTGTTAACTTATAGTGCAGTTTTCTTGAGATACACAGTCAAATTCCTGTGAGGTAGACAGAAGGACCAAGGAACTATCTGTATTCTACGTCAGATGTAGTATGTAGGCTGGTGAAAAAAAGACCAGAGGTGTGATTTAGAAATATAAGCAAGAGGGATGTTTACGAAATCAGTTTGGTCAGACCCTCATCTTAGAAAAAAATAATTGGTATTGTAGAATAATGTGTTAGACTCTCTTTACTTTGCTGTAAGTCCAACTTTAAATTGGACTCTGCATATGCCATTTCTGTAATTGCTAATTAAAATGAGATTTGAAAATATTAGTGCTTGCGCAGGCTAAAATGAGACTTCATGAGCAACTCAGAGAAAAGGGAAAGTTATGCATTGATGAGGCTAGCAAATAATTGAAGGGATTAGATTCAATCATGCTTAAAATAGTATAGATTAAGAGGAATCAGTAATAGTGATTGCCAGTTACTTTTCACGTTGTTGGTGTTTTAAACAAACCTATTCAGATTCAAACCAAATAGTAGCATTCTGTTTGTATTCTGACACATGCTAGCAGCAGAGCTGTCAAATATCTAAATACGCTTTTGGTGAGGTTCAATTTATTTCTGTTTCAGAATTATTTAGCCTCATTACTGTTTTAGTCTTCAGATTTTAAATGTAAAAATAATTTATTTTAAATCAAAGTGTATGAAGCTTTACTATTTTTTTTTCCAGGCCATTTGTTAACTGCTTTCTTTCTTTGGAATAAGTATTATTGCTTGTAAGAAAATTTACTATTTCACTTAATGGCCCTTTGGTGTCTGCTTCAGTATTCCTTTCATATTGATAGATAAAATATTGAAGTCGTAGAGCACCTTGAACTGAAGCTTCTTCAGGATCTTCTGTTAAAAACTCTTTATTACTGAGAAGGGCTTTGGGATTTTTAGTTTATGTATTCGTTTTTAACTGTTGAGCACCATTCCAACAAAAATGTAGAGAAGAACATTTTGCTGTATTTATTTATTTATTACTTGACTGCGGCAATGTTACCTGCCATTAACACAACAGTCTCCAAGTGTTGCTATTTCTTTTATTTGGTTTTACTTGCGTTTGTTCTGTGGCTAGTGTATGTACCAAATGGGAAAGGGAACACTTGAGTTATATTCATCCTTCTTGGTCATTCTACCCCTGCAGTTGGATTTTAAATCTGTATTGAAATAGATTGGGGAATAGCTGTTTCAAAGTCAGTATTGTAAAAAAACTGTAGTTATGTGTGTTTCCTTTTCTTTCCTCTTGCTCACTAAAATGCGGTAAGTTGCTAAATTTATAACTGTCCCACCAGAAGGGTCAGAGGGGCAGGATTGTTTGGTTTTGTGGAGTGTGTCAAGCTTTTCTCAAATAATATTCTTGCCGTAAAAGCAAAATTTGAGGATCAAAATTTGAATTTCTACTTGATCTTTGAAACCAGTGTTAGAATACAATGGTAGCTTGAACTTAATTTTCTGCTTTACTGACTTTCTGGGAAAAGGTATATAAATAGGTAGTAACTGTAACTGAGCTTGGTGTAGAACTGTGGTATCCTGCAGCTTTATTTGCTCAACAGCCATCAAACATCGATGGCTTCTTGGTCTTAAGATTAATTAATTAATCTTAATCAGGTTATTTGTCTCTTAACTTCTACTTTTTCTTGTTTGGTAATTTTTATTCATTGCACAAAAAGGGGAGGAGGGGAGCACTCCTGTGATAAGGTGTCATGCTTGCATTGATAACTGGTTTTGTTTGTTTCTTTAACAAAAGAAAAGGAAAAGAAAAAAGTACTATCATAAAATTACCAAGAATGTCCCTGAATACATTTTTTAATATATAGGTCTGGGCTTGATAACTTTCTTCTTTTGGGATAAATTTAAAACATGTTTAAAATATGTCTCTCTGCTCAGGGATTTGTGGTGGATTACTGCAGACAGAGCTAAAAAAAAAAAAAGAAAAAAAGAGCACAAGACAAGTTTACTAATTAAAATTTTATTTTTTGAAAAACTGTTATTTGTATAAATTATCAGATTTGTAGGCTTTCCTTTTTGTAGAAATAATTGGTTTTGTGCCAGATAAAAGAATTTCAATTTTGTTTATAATAATAAAGCATTTATAACTAATACATTGTGTATTCCTTTGTGTTACTTTAACAGCACCCTGGGTTTTTTTATTGTTCTAATTTAATGAGTAATCTTGATTACTTTATGTATGGAAGAACTGTATAGAATAAGTAAAATACAACCTGTCACATCTGGCTTTCTTCTATACTCTATTCAGTGGATATTTTCAAAAAGGTTCCCTGAAAGCATTTTTTAATATTTATACTCACTAAATCTAGCCAAAGGGATGTGATAACTATTGTATTTGATTATTGTATCTAAACTTTATAGGAATAAAAGCTGACTGATATATACAAAATATGTTTCAAAATATTTTTATATTACCATACAAACATGATGTCAGTAAAAACCTTGCTAAAATGTAATTGGATACAAAAGCTGAAGAGAAGATTCCACCTACGAACATGGTCTTTTGCATGTGAGGTCACCTTTTCCTCATGCTGTGACATCATATGATGAGTTTCAAATCTTCTGCCTTCCTGTGCAGAGATGTTATGAAATGCCATGGGGGTTTTTTTTGCCATTTGGCTTTCTCTCAGTCTTCTTTGGACAGAGCCTCCTTAGGTCAATGCAGCACTAATACTTGTGTATCTTCCTAATTTAATTGCATTCAAGTTCCGAGCATTTATAGGTTTGCTCTACAATTGAAAAACATGCATAGGCATGAGCAGAGCAGTCTTTCAGTCACTGACTTGCAAATTCACCCATTGTGCCTTGTTTCGATTGAAGGTCACACCTCACCTTCAGACATTCCTTGCCTGAGCAAGTGTTGATAAATGGCAGATGATGAATGCAGAGTATGCAAAGAATCATCTGAAGTGTTTCACTTGTTTCTTGTAGAAATTGAGTCTAAGCATGGTCTGGAGCTCCTGCTCTGGCACCTTAGCCCTGAACCCTTCTGTGTGAGATCCTGTTCTGTCTGCCTTGTGCTGTGCTTCCAATGTTTCTGTTCTTCCAAGAATCACACTTTCAGGCAACAGATACTTGCTACATCTCAATTTCTGACAAAGGCACATGACAGCTCCCTGGTGTTTTTTTTAGTCCTGCTTTCACAGACCCATCTCAACTTGCTCTCGGTAGCTGGTATGAATGGCGCTATCACTTCCGGTATTTCAACCAGGATAAAGGTAAGGCACTAAATGTTTCTGCTTAAGTGTACCAGCTCGGTTGGGTCTGGCTTGGCACTCTATTATAGGCATTCCCATAGCAATTCTGCCTGTCAGAGGTGAATGCAGGTAGCATGGGAGAGACACTGCTTCCAGTTCACATCTGATAACAGGCACCAGCAGCTGAATTACAATCAGATAGGCTCCCTTGGATAGACTGATTCTGCAACTTGAGAAGTTCCTGCCTTGCTTCACATAGATACTAACATTTAATCTCCCTGAGATTCAGTAGTGTGACACTGAAGGAATGTGGTGAGAGAAATAGGAATACATCTGATGTTGTCAGGGGATATTATGGGGGAGGTTGGGAGCAGAGGCAGACATTTTGGGGGAAATTAGTAAACCTTTAGAGGGACAGACTTTATTCCAAGAGCAAAGAAGGAACCCTGAGATCAAGTTATTCTAGGATAACCTATGGAAAAGCCTATGCATCAGTAAATTTTTTTAAAAAATGCCACAAAACAAAACCCCAAGCTATACAGACTTGTAAAAAGTTTTAAGTTCTTCTGTTATAATAATAAATAGAAACCAAACATTGCCAACAGGAAAAGCTGGCCTTGGAACATAGTCTTATAAAGTTCAGGACATAAAAATAAATTCCCCATTGTCCTGGTTTTGGCTGGGATAGAGTTAATTTTCTTCACAGTAGCTGGAATGGTGCTGTATTTCAGGTTTGCACCAGAAACAGTGTTGATGTCACAGGGATGTTTTACCTATTGCTGAGCAGTGCTCACAGAGCACCTTTTGTGCCCCTCATCACCTCACCAGCGAGGGGGCTGGGGGTGCACAAGCAGCTGGGAGGGGACACAGCCAGGACAGGTGACCATGGGGATATTCCAGACCAAATGGTTTCATGCTCAGCAATGACCCTGGGGTGGAGTTTGGCAGGGGCAGCTGTTGCTTGGGAACCATCTGGGTATTGGTTGTTTGGTGGTGAGCAATTGTTTTTCACTTGTATCACTTCTGTTTCTTGGGCTTTATTTATCTCATGTTTTTGTAATATTCCATTATTATTATTATTGCTGTTAATTTTCTTTAATGTAATAAATTTATTTAAATTTTAATTATTAATTTTTTCCTAAATCACCCTATGATCTTTCTTACTTTTACCTGTTCAGTTCTCTCCACCATCCCACCAGGAAAGATTGAGCGAGTGGCTCTGGGGTGCTTAGTTCCCGGCAGGGTTAAACCATGACACCCACAAAAGACGGGAATGTGTAACTCAAGTTATGCCACTTGATTGGAAAATCTTTAAAGCTGTGTTTTTATTCAAATTTCAAGTCAATGTTTCTCCCTTAAAAAAGAAATTCTTTACCTTATTTACCCTGTTGCTGTGCACTGTCTCTTTAGTGGTGCCACAGATCTAGAGCTGGACAGCTTTAAAGGTTATGTTTGAGGAAGCATTTTAGAAGGGCAGTAAAACCACAGTGCACCTTCCAGCAAGGTTTAAGATGAATAGATTAAATCATTCATTCTTGCTGTACATTCAAAATATTTTGAATATAGTTTCAGTAACAAAGTCTAGTTTTGCATAGTCTATTGAGCTTACAGGTGTGTAAGGCTGGAGATTAAATTGTTTATACATACATATTTCTATCAGTTTGTGTGCATTTAACCACAGATTTATGTTTTAAAAAAATTTGAGATTTACTTTTGAAGAAATGCGTGTGGAAGCCATGTTGTGAGAAGATGTAGAGGTTTCTTCATTTGATAAACTGCGTGTGAACCTGTCTTTCCTTGCATCACTGGTCTTTTAGTTGTTGACATTCTATTTCTCCATGGATACTTTTGGTTTTTTTCTCTTGCACAGTTTCAATAGATAAGTTACAGATTCTGTTTAGAGCTAGGTAAAAATTGAGCTTTTATGGCTAAACTTGAACTCAGTTTTGATTTCAATAATTACTTAACCCAGGTGAACAGATTTTTCAACCCAATAATAGAATGTTTTGCTGCAACAAGGTAATTCTGGAAAGCAGAGATTGTTTGAGAGTCTTTGTTGGTTCTTCTCTAGGTTTTTTTTCTCCTGTCAGCAAAGCATTTTTTATCCTCTTCTGGAGAAATATTTTGTTTTTTCTCTAATTTTATTGAAAACAGATGTTCCTGCATGCCCAGTATTTTTATTACAATGAGAAATTAGCTTTTCATAGAATTGATTTCTTTATGTTGTTTGTTGCAACTGCAGTTGTTTCTCTACAGTACGAGTGTATAATTCAGTGTATTATTCCTTATATTAAATCAATTCTCTCTTCTGATTTATACTGATATGCAGAGCAAGTCATTGCCAAAGTGACTCATTTCTGCACACACACAGTTTCTGAAATACAGCATTGCTTTTCCTATCGTGATAGAGAATGTTTTGATATGACAGCATGAAAATGTAAGATGGTAGGACTTCTATTTTAACAGCCACCATCATTTCATAGCCTTTTTTTGTCCTTTTATTTAATGAAAGACTTTAACAATGTTTTGTTTTTCTTAAAATAAACCTACTATTAATAGCAATATAGCTCAATGAATGACACACTTTAAAATTCATGGATAGAGCATAGTGGCTCTGTCATTAAAGTCTGTTATCTTAATTACTATTCCTCTGTCCAAATGCCATTTCTCTATGAAGTTTTAGTGGCAGTTAATCTTTTATCTATATAAATTTGTGTTTCTTGATTTTTTTTAATGGAATATGTCTCCTGATAGTTCTCATTAATTGAAAGAGTCTTTAGATATTTTTGCATAGAAAATTGTTTCTTCCATCTCCTCTTTTAGTTTTATGAATTATTTAGAGACCAGAAGAGGAACAACATTGTCTGAAGTGAAAGGCAGAGAAAACCTTTGATTGACCTTCTACATCAGTTTTATGCCTTTTAGCCAGAGCCAAAAAGAAGTAAAATTTGTTTTGTTTCAGTTTGGTTTGGTTTGGTTTCTTGCAATTGGCTTCAGCATTCTAAGAATAATTAGATATCCTGTTGATGGGTTTTGCACTTCATTGTGCTAAAGACGTGAACACGTGTGTGTCCCACTGGCACAATCGCTGCCTGATCATCTTCCTGTCAGCTCTGCAGATATTTACCCAATTTGTTCTGAATCAGTTATTTACTGATTCTTATTCTGACTGATATGAAAGCTTCCTCTCTGACATAGGAAGAAGAAAGAAAAAGCCATGTGAAATGAGATGGGTACTGTTTAGGATTTTGGTGTACTCTCAGTAGTGATATACAAATGTCAATTAGAAGTGATCATATAAAAGTAGATTTTTGTTTAGTGATGATTGAAATGATCAATGAAGAGCATGATTTTGCAAAGATAAGGAATCCTCTGCAAATAGGCTTATCATCAGTATTTAGATTTGTGAACAGATTAGTTACTCAAATACTTTTTGTACTAATCAGTGTACTAATATTTCCTGGAGTTCTGTTGTGCTATGCTGTTTACTTACTTTGGTTTTGTCATCATAATTTCAGTTATGGTGCACCTTTTAATCTCCAAATTAAATTAAGGTATAATATTTTCAAATTTATTGAGAAATTACTAATTAAAGATGTCATCAAACAGATCATCTTTTCAATATTTCTCTTCTTCTGAGGGAAACTTAGGAATAAGAATAAGGAAGCAGAAATCTTGTGGTTGTATTTAGTTACTTTTTTTTAGCTTTGTTCCCATATAAATAAATAATTAGCTGTACAAAACCCTCTGAGTTACACAGAAAACTGACACACACACCTGGGCCCAGGTAACTCCAAGTGAAGACCAGGAAACATATGTCACCTCTCCCTGGAAGAGGCACAAAATTTTGAAGCAGGATCTTCACTCTATGATCATGCCAGCTACAGGTTGTTAGAGCATTTACCATAATTTTTCTAATCCTGAAATTAGGTGCGTCCATCTGAGTCTCAAGATCAAGTCTGTTTCTGAAAGAAACACATAAACTAAATGATGGTCATCCCTAGAACACCTAGAATATAATACACTAAATCTTTAAAATGGCTACTGGCAAGAATTACATCAGAAATTTTTATTTTTCTTGCATCTTTTGAATGATTACAGCCTTCTGGCACACAAATCAAGAAGATGTGGTGCATGTGGGTGTACTTGGGTTCTCTGATTGCCTTGGCTGATAGCTTGTTGCACATTTGTGAAGAGTTGATTTCTAAGCAGGGTATGCTTAGAAAGATGCAACAGGGACTGCAAATGACTTACATAATTTCTACTGTGAATACCTCTAGAAAGTTAACAAGTGTTCATTGACCATAAGGAGTGGTTGAGCTGGTAGAAGCAGGCTGGACCTCGATAGTTCCCCAAAGAATGGCCAGTGAGACAGGAGAGAGAAGCTGGCAATCATGCATGGATTTCATTAATCTTATTAAAAGATATAATATGAAAAGGACCACCTATACTGATATGATTTTTTTTATTTGTAGACATGGAATCCCAGCAACCTCATTAGGCCTGAGGTTACTGCAGCAAAACTGGACCAAAGTGACCTGAAAGCATTTATAATCAAAACATATAAATACAAAAGGGATTCTTTTTTTTTTAAATCAAATATTATTACCTTGCAAAGCTATGCATTAGCTCAGACACCTTGTTGAAACTACTGTCCTCATTTGCTAGAGGGTTAAAAAACATGTTTTTCTGTTGGTTTGGGTTTTTTCCTATCTTCAAAATTATAAAGTAGTCATAACAACTCACTAACATCTAACGAAAAAGCATGGAGGAAATTCCCATTTTGTTCTTTATTGTGGAAATACCAACTGATACTTGGACTCCTAGAAATTTGGATTGAATGACACTGCATGTTGGAACCCAGGGGGTTCCTATGATGCCTTTGGCCGACCCAAAACCTGGTCAGGAGGCTTTTCAGCCTTGCCAAAGGTGTCAGAGACCCTGGAATGATACTAAAAATACCTGTAACTCTGATTCTAACCCATGGAACAGGTTGTCAGCTTTGTATGAGGAATTTCAGGTCACAAAAACTTAGATAGTAAAATAGTAGTAGTTATAAGTAAAAAGAAGGTAATTTGAATGTATGTACAGGGGGGTTTAGGGCCCTGTACAGGGGGGTTAGAGATCTGTACAGGGGGGTCTGAGACACAAGATGGAGGATTTTTACACGTGGCATGTTATCTTATGTTCTTCTTCATAACCTCCATCTTCTTGGTGATGCTGGCACTTTTGGATTGGTTTGACACAGATCTGGACATGGTGGTGTGAGTGGCATAGATTGGTACTCAATTGTAAACATTTAATACGTAGTTTTTAGTATAAAAGATTAAAGCTCACCCGGGGCGGGCACAGTGTGTCTCTGGATGCGTTCTGTGTCGACCCTGGCAGGGCAGAGAAATCTAATCTTTGATAAGGACTTAATAAACTGCCTTGAGAACACGAATAAACGATTCCAGACTACTCCTTCAACAGCACGGGCTGGAAACCTGGACTTTCCTACATATTGCGGGGTCTCCTGGGATTAAGGAGATCCCCGCACTGCATGACTACATTTTTTGATAAATCCCGAACTGACATACTCATCTTGACTGTTCCCTGCTTAGAATTTCAGGAAGTGACAAGATGCAGAGATTGTCTCTCAAACTTCCCTAACCTTAATCTTCCCATAACCCCACTCCTACTCATTGTTGGCTCATGTTCCTACTTGCCCTGCTATATTCGTTGCAGACAGCACTGTCTTCAGAGCAGTGATTTGTTCCTTCCAGCTGGCTGTAAAGTGCTCTAATGGGACTGTATAAATAAAAGTAATTAGTTTTTCTGCTTCATTCAAAGGACTAGAAGTAAGAATAATTGGGTACACAAATCTAGTTTTTATATAAATTACTTAGTTGCAGAGTTAATAGGGTTTTTTTTTAATATGCACCTCTGGTTTTACCTCTTAAATGATAAGAAAAGACAGTAATACCTAAAGCATAAAATTACCTCAAACATTTCAGATCAGAGAGACTCAGAAAGCTGTAGAAATTATAGGTTAACTTATTCTGAATAAGTGGCATCACTTGGTGTTGGATTTCTACTTTTAATTCAACATTGGAAATGATATAACCATACTCTCATGCTTCCTAATAAGAGGAATTGTACAGGTTCCAACCATCTGTGAAATTAAACATTGAGTATTACTATGAACATGTGAAGCAGCCCTGGTACAAGGGGGATGATAACTCAGTGCGTATACCTAAGCCCTTGGTGCCTACTTAATTCACAAGGTTGGATACCAAATTAGAAGAACTGAAGGGTGAGGTTTTTTTTTAGTGGAGTGTCACTCACTGCAAAGTTCAATGGCAACGGTTTTCTCCAATCCTTCTATATTAGATACAGTATACCCTGTGCCTGAAATACTGATATGCTGGATAGGTCCAGGTAGTTATGCCTTTTAAATAAATGCTTTAATATGTTGGCACTTTTCTGGCTATAATTTCTCCTGCCAGATATTTCTGTCTTGGTTGTACTTAGAAAACTGGAAGAGGGCAATAAATCTCTTGAAGAGAGAAGTTTTGATTACTAACAAAATCCTAAGAGAACAAGACATAGCAGTATATGTGACAAACCTGGGAAAAATAAATAAACATACTCTTTCAAACAGGAAACTTCTCGAGGGTCCTTCTGGTTGAGGGCCTGCTTCCAAATCACAGAAATTGTTGGTGTACAGTTTCTGCTGCTTTTCAGACAATGTGCTGCTGTTTTTCACTTAATTGACTTGTAACAAAAAAAAATCTGTCCCAGTTGAAGATAGTGGTTTTGTCATTGACTTGTGTGGCTAAAATTTCACTGTAGAAAACTGTTTGCAATAAGGACTTATTAACATTTATATGCTGGTTCTGCTGATTATTTTTCTGACCCCCTAGCATGGTAAAAATTACTCTTACTTTGTTCAGGAACAGAGACACAAAGTGGTCTTTACACAAGAAATCACTCAGGTACACTGTGTTTCTTTGCTGGAGCTTACTGCCTCGCTCAGGCAATGTAAAGCTGTGTTATTTAAGAGCATCAAGACAGAAGCTGCTTTAAAGCACCAGTGCTAGAACAGAGAAAGGCTGGACACAATCACTGACATGTTGTTTTATTGTACAAGGTCACATTATCAAATTATAACAAGGATGCTCTGCAAAAGTAAATTTTTTTTGTATGTTTGGGAAAACAAAATTTGTTGTGGTCTTGTGCCCAGTCTGGGACGTTAATTGTGGTGGTCTTCCTGCCCAGCCTGGGACGCCACAAATGCGGGGATCTCCTTAACCCCAGGAGACCCCGCAATATGTAGGAAAGTCCAGGTTTCCGGCCCGTGCTGTTGAAGGAGTAGTCTGGAGTCGTTTGTTGGTGTTCTCAAGGCAGTTTATTAAGTCCTTATCAAAGAGAAATTTCTCTGCTCTGCCAGGGTTGACACAGAACGCGTCCAGAGACACACTGTGCCCGCCCCGGGTGAGCTGTAATCTTTTATACTAAAAACTACGTATTAAATGTTTACAGTTAAGTACCAATCTATGCCCCTCACATCACCATGTCCAGATCTGTGTCAAACCAATCCAAAAGTGCCAGCATCACCAAGAAGATGGAGGTGATGAAGAAGAACACAAGATAACATGCCACGTGTAAAAATCCTCCATCTTGTATCTCAGACCCCCCTGTACAGATCTTCAACCCCCCTGTACAGGGCCCTAAACCCCCCTGTACATACATTCAAATTACCTTCTTTTTACTTATAACTACTACTATTTTACTATCTAAGTTTTTGTGACCTGAAATTCCTCATACAAAGCTGACAACCTGTTCCATGGGTTAGAATCAGAGTTACAGGTATTTTTAGTATCATTCCAGGGTCTCTGACACCTCTGGCAAGGCTGAAAAGCCTCCTGACCAGGTTTTGGGTCGGCCAAAGGCATCATAGGAACCCCCTGGGTTCCAACAAAAATTTATTGAAAGATGTATTCTCTCCAAATGCTGGGAGAGCTTCTGTTGTTAAGGCAACTGGAGTAATCAACTAAAAACCAGTTTATGTTGCAGTTTGTTAAGTGCACATTGTAATTATTTCAGTGCTGTACTGAATTAATGGTAAAGCCTGATAAGAAGATGATCTGTCATTCCTATGTCTAACCCCTTCTCCCCCCATTCTGCAGAAACCATTATTTTTTAGTCATTTTCAGTATAACTTCTCTTATGATGGGCTTCAAATTCACTTCACAGTCCACTGAGCAATGTCTGAAAATTGATTAAAAACTGTAACTATTGTACCAGGAACATAATCATGATTGATAGGATGAAGCCAAGTAATCAAGGGGAAGAGGAGGGTTCTGCTGTAGCAAAATGTAATTGAAACGAAAAGTTTTATTTTCTGACAGTTCAATGAGTTTGTTTACTGGTGTTTTTTAACACACAAAAAGAGAGAAATCATGAATACAACCAGGACCCCTAATAGATCCAAAGCCTCTTGAAATTACATTGGTTTCCGCAATCACAAGTTAATATAAAAAAGAGCAGCTTCTAGTTGGTTCTAGATATGCTGTCTAGTTCTAAATATGCTATCTCATGAGGATGAGGGTAAAATGTATCCTTAATCCCTGTTACTTTTTTTTTTTTTTTTTAAAGGCCAGTTATAATAACTCTTGTATGTTAACAATTAGTTCTCTTTTATCACAGACCTCATGAACAACCTTTTCCTCTGAAATGCTTTTATGTTGTTAACTTTTAATGTAAAGTTAAAAGTTACTTATTTACCAACAAATATCCAAAAATAACTTCACTAATCTTTTCCTGTCCTAATATTTTTTTTTTCACATTGAGTTCTCATGTTTAGTTCTGCTATACCTTTATTTTCACGGCTTTGATTTATTGCATGGTCACTTGATTTTTCTAAAAGCATTTCTAATTCTTTAAAAGCATTCTAATTTGAATTTTCTAATAGCCTCACTTCCCACCTCTTGAATAGGTTCAGGTTTGTTCATTTTCTGCCACAGTGCTGGTCATTCATCTGGCGGATTCCAGTTTTACATGGTAAGGCAAAACAAATAATTTTTCAGCTCAATTGAAAGATTCAGCTGAAGAATGACTGAAGCAGTAAACTTGCTTTTTAAAAATTCATTTATCATGCAGCCTATTACGGGTGGTTTCTCTTTTGAATATAAAATCTTACCTAATCTTCAGTTTTGGTATTATGTAGTGATGAACTCTACATTTTCAAAGAACTGTTGGAAGTGTTAATTGTTGTTGTGCATGTCAACTTCACCCTGACTCTCACTGTGCTGCTGCTTTTCCTCCCTTCTGTGCAGGCCCGTAATGTCTGCAATAGCAGGAGTGGGCTTTTGGGGAGTTTAAAGCATTAGGGTTTGTTCTTGAGGAGGTAGAGATTCAAAATATATACCTGAAATGTGAAGGCTCCCCACTCCAAATCTCAAACCCACTAGTGATGACAGCACTTTTCCTTACAAACTTGTTTGCTAGATTTACAAGGGATGTTTTGGTGCTTGAAGCTCATAGAAGATGTTATCATTCAGAACCAACTTACAGAGAAATCAATTACTGTATTTTTCTCTTTATTCTAGCTTTTCCTTTAAAAAATACCAAACAAACACAACACCAACAAACCTGCACAAAACGTACACTTAATTGCAGGGTCCAGATTTGCCTTTAAACTGTTGTGGCTAGTACAGGATATTTTCCAGCTGGGGTTCAGTCACTGTCAGCAGTCACTGCAAGCATGGGCTAATTTAATTTAATTAACAAACAATGCAAGAAGCTGAAATTAAGGCTAGTCACCTTACACTTGATGTGTCTAAACATTTTTTTCATGGATGTTTACTGTATGTCAGCTGATCTACTGTAACTTGTGTAATATCCGTGCTGAAAGCATAAATCTACTATTTGGTGAAGTACGAGTTAATATGACTGGAAGTGATACGGCTGGATCCTAGGCTGACCTAGAATTATATTTGAGAGTGTTAACAAAGCAGACTGACAAGTTAATTTTGTTGAAGCTGCTTCTATAATTGTGCCAGTTGATGTCTTTCATGCTCACAGCACATGAATGAGGACAATCACTCCATCTGAGAAGCCAGAATGATGGATCTATTGATAGCCCCTTCCTTAATGTAATCTACCACAGTACTCACTCCCGAATGTGTAATCTCTACTCCTTTAAAAAAATGTTTAGGAGCAAAACAATAAAAGCATTTTCTGCATAAAAAAGAGGACTAGGAACACCAAATTGTAACACAATCACCTCAGTTTTAGGTGAACTCAATGAAATTCATTGAAATCAAATAGGACAAGGTCTGTCTGGGAAAGCCACGAGCATAGCAGAACATGGACTGTAATACTCAAATCATTTGAAACTGGTCAAAGAAAAGCTAGTGGGTCCTAATGCAATCTATCAATAATAGGAAAAATAGGGTATGTCAAGGACAGAGGATGTCACGTGAGACTGTATTACAGAAACACACCAAAAATGGCCTTTATCAGTACAGTGTTGTAATAAGGATTAGATGTGTTAGCTTTTTGAAAGCCAGCTGTCTATCACACGATAAATTAATCTCACACTCATTGCATTCTATAGCAATGCCCACGCATTACGCTTCTAGATTATCTAGAAAAATCATAGGGTCCAACTACTGCCGAAGGCACAGAACTGAACCCAAAGATCCCAGGTTTTTCTTATTATTTTTCATGTGATTTATTCGTCATAACAGGTAATAGTTAATGAAGAGCAATAGTTAATTTTTTGTTACTTAAAGCTTTAAAAGGAAAGCATGCTAAAGAATGAGTTTTATTAAACAGGACATGGATTTATTTCCAGGTAAGCCCTTAAAATAACCTCATATAAATTAAACAGCGTCTTTTATTCACTATAGATGAATCAATGATGACAAACACATGCCAAACTGTTTGAATAGCTACAAGCTCTATGTTTGATTCTGTACTTGCTATTCCTTCTTTCATAATGCCTGCAAAGAGACAAAGAAGGAAATTACTAGTTTAATTACCTTTATACAGTGGGTTAGAGACACTAATATTACTAGTCACTGCAATCTTACTGCACTTCTAGGTTTCAAAAGAGGTTTCCTGTTTTTCTTACATTTGGGGTCAAGAGAGTTCTGACTGAAGTTGGCCATTCAAAGAGCTGGTGTGCTCACTAATTATCTTTGGGGCTAGATAAAAACATTCTGGAGCTGGAGCTTTACAACAAAGGTGAGGCTGACAAAATAAACCTTAAGGGAAAGTGTTTGTTTCATGGTGAGAGCAGGTCTGATTTCACACACAGGTCTACTCCTTCTGTGTGATTTAAAGATACTTGATTTTTCAGAACTAGACATAATTCAGAAGAGTAATACTGGATTTAATTATATTTTAAACTTTCTTTTGTGATTATGACTTTCCAAATAAACAATTCCGTTTAAGGTTAATTAATAAATGTTAATTCTGAGCTGAGGATGAATTTTTTTCATCCTTACATAGTTGTATCTCAGTGATAACTCTAGCACTGATGTTTAAACCCCTACTTCTGTCTCCAGTTTAGAGGACACCAAGCAGTTCATTGTGAATATCAAGAGAGCTGAGATGACTCACTGCTGTCCCCATAACAAGGCATGCAACATCTCAGTGGTTCTGAATATGGATAGGACTTGCTCTCTAGAGTTAAATAGTCTATATTTTTCCTAATTCCAGGTGTCTGAGGTTGTCTAGTTGGCTTTTGGCACATATGAGATACTGATGCTTCATTTTAAAATATTTTATTTAGCTTTTAACATTACTGAGAAATTTTGTCATGCACTCTGTTTATTGTATTTTTAAACTGTTCTTACTCCCTTGATAGATTTTTTTTCCAAGTGTTCTTGATTTTGACAAAATTATTCAGTTGGTTGAGAGGCAATCAATTCCTAAGATGTTATGTTTTGAAAATATTCTCAATTTAAAATTGCTTGATAAATATGTTTCTTGAAGAAGTTTATGCTCTATTACCTTAAGATACCAATACTACTAGTCATTATGCTGTTCCATTTAATTTAGTTAAATAATTTCAGACATTTAATTAAATTATTTACTTGTACTTCTACTTCAGAAACCACTAACAGAAGAGTCTAAAACTATTTTGACAGATTAGATTTTATTCTTTCTTTGTGATTAACCTGTTTTTGAGCTTCCACATTTAAAAGCTTTATGACATCTTGTCGCCGTCCACGCCAATAGTCGTGCAAATAATGACAAAGACTTCCAGAGCTAGCAGCTAAAGAAGCGATTTTATTAAGAAAACGAGCTACATTTTTAGTGTGGTTCACAAGCTGCAAACAGAACAGCAGTCCATTGGACAATAAAAGAAAACAAACCCTGTTAGATATTGTGAGAACTGTTTCTCAATGAACACCTGGTGCTTTATCTTCATTATTAATTCCTTTCTATTTTTCCCGAATGTTATCATCTTGGGAAAGGCTCAGGCTGGAGCTAAGAAACTGTCAAAGCATGGGAAAGATTTCCCAGCATAAGAAAGAGAAAAGAAGCTCCGAGCCTGAAAAGTCTAGGGAATTTTTTCTGGGCCTTCAATGATGTCCACAGATCCCCCTTTTAGTTTTTTGTTTTTTTTTTTTAAAGAAAAAGAAAGAGAAGCGNTTAAAGGAACTCATCTAACAATGTCCAGCAGCTTAAAACAATTCCAAGAAAACGAAA
>VXBU01000384.1:400-11046 GCA_013400315.1 Bombycilla garrulus | reverse complement strand
AAATAAACCCATGACAAAGACCAAATTAGGCAGCTATGTGATACTGCTTGGGTAAAGTTTAGCCATCAGGAGGCTGTGTGGTGCTGCCTAAGGAAAAGGGCTCAGTGATGCTGCTCATAGAAGAAAACAGAAGGCTGCGAGAAGCTGCCTGAACAAAGTTTAGTTCTCCGGAAAGTATTGTATCTGTCTTGACAATGACATATGTTGCGACATATCTAACTTAAGGTTGGGGGCAACCACAACACAGGAGGGTAAATTGATTAGCTCATTTCGTTAGAGCATGGTGTTAATAACACCAAGGTGGCAGGTTTGATCCCTGTATGGGCCATTCAGTTCAGAGTTGGACTTGATAATCCTTGTACGTCTTTTCCAACTCAGAATATTCTGTGATCCTAAATTCCAGACAAACTGCAAAGCTTTTATACAGTGAGTTTAAAGATCAAACAAATGAATTGTATTTAAAGAAGCAAAGGATATAGATTTAAATGAAGAAACATAAAGCACATGTATATTGTGAGCAGGAAAAGAGGGTGATGAGGAGTTGTGAGACAGATTAAGAAATTGGATTTCTGGAGTTAGATAGATAAACTACACTGTTCAGGTATGAAAAAAAGTTATGTTAGTTTTTTTATTAAACATCCTTCAAACTTTTTTTCTTTTGGGAAAAATAGGTCAGACTAAAAAAACCCAAGATAGGTGAAGGTTTAAAGAGTAAATAGAAAAGTTGGATAATGCTTCTAAAAGGTTATTATAAAGTATATTATTTCATAACTATGAATTCTGCACCTTCTTTTCTTAAACATTGCCATTGCCATGATCACAATCTGAAAAAACCCTGGGTTTCTGTCTACTATATTTCTTAAAATTTAAAGTTTAGTTTTTCAATAATTATTTTCATTATGACTAATGGTTTGTATTGGTTTATAGAAATTTCAAGACATTGAAGAAACACACCTTCTTCATATGAAAGAGATTATAGAATCATTGTGAAATAGCATAAAAGAAATTAATTTGCAAATAGGAGAGGTAATTTTTATGTTATCAGTTGTTTGGATCATGCTACATATATTTCTTAATTCTTAAATGAAACATTTCTTACTGTATTTGTGATAATTACAGGATCACATCTTTCAAATGACTGTAGATTTTAAAACCAGTGTGAGTAGGAGATAGGCAGAAATTATCTACAGAATTCAAAATACTTGGAAGCAGATATGGTTCTTTTTACCTCAGATGTCAAACATTATGCAAGTATTGAACTTGTTTATGAGATGTTTGAAGGAGATTGAGACACCTACTAAATTGGTGTTTTGGTCTTTTGTGATGTTTCTATGTGTGTATTTTCTTTTGTTAGTCAAGCTTCTCTGAAATTTTTTATTAAATACGTCATCCTCTAAATTTGTTCATTGTATTGCAAATCTTTTTAATATCTAAATTCAACATAACCTAAATATTTTATTGATTCCTGGTGTAATTATAAGTTCAATATCACAAATTTTACAGAATAAAGCTGAATAATTGTTGCATTTTGTGTTAACTAAAAAGGATATATATATATATAGACAATTTTGAATTATTTTCCCTAGATATTAATTAGCACCCATTTCACATATTTCAGGATACTTATGCTTTTCTTTAACTAAAACTTAAAATTATATCATTCTGAAAACGTCCAAATTTTTTATATGCTCTGTTTTTTATGAGCAAAAGACCTTCAGTAACAGCACTGAAAGAAACTTTTATAGTGTCTTTTCTCTAGATGCAAGTTGGTTTAATTAATATTTATAAGTAATCCTTAATTTTTGATGTTCTGAACTACAGGTTTATTTGTATATACCTAATTTACATCACTGTTTTCCTTGGCTTTGAGGTTTTCTGCTAATGAATGGTAGTTGCAAGGGTCATGCTATTTATTTCTAAAGTGCATGCATACTGCCTCACTGGAAAATCTTATTAACCATGTGGTCGTTCCTTTGTCAGACTAAAGAACATTATGGGGTAATGCTTTTACTCAAGCAGTTGGGAATGGTGAGAATGCAGTGGTAATAGTTTACACCCTTAAGTGGTGCTGGCTTAAGAGACATTGCAGACAAATTCAGAAAATCATGGATTACAAAAGTGGTTTAGATAGAAGAAATGGAAGTAAATCTTAAATGCATCATCAAGCTGTATTCTTTCATTTCTCATTTGCATCTGTATCCTAAATACCTTTGCTAATACTAAAGCAAAGAAGGGATTTTCTTGATAAAATATCTGTAAATATTTAGAAGCCTTGTAATATATTTCAGAGGCAAATATTTTGAACCCTAACTCTAGGGGAAAACCACTCTTTAAAGATAATTGCATTCTTTCAATTACTGGTTTTAAAATTCCTTTTGTGGAATGTGTTGTCTTTTTTTTTTGACAGGTACATGAGGAGCTTATTGATAATATGACAAATACTACTGTTAAGAGTTTAACACAGAAATTTTCTGAGTCAAAAGGAACTGGCAAGGAAAGACCTGGTAAGAGACAAAAAATAACATTGTAGGAAATGTTAATATAAAAACTGTAGATTTCCACTCCTAAGAAAAGATTAAACCCTATTTGTTAATGTTTTATAGGGGTAACGTACTTACAATTTCAAATTCGTAGAATTAATTATCTTTGATATTAAATGATTAATGGAATTTTATCAACACAATTTCATAGAATCCTAAAAATGGTTTGGGGTTGAAGTAACCTCAAACATCATCTAGTTCCAACCCCCTGCTATGGACAGAAACACCTTCCACTGGTCCAGGTTGCTCCAAGCCCTATCCTGCCTGGCCTTGAACACTTCCAGGAATGGGGCATCCACAGCTTCCCTGGGCAACCTGTGCCAGGGCCTCACTACCCTCACAATAAAGAATTTCTTCCTAATATGTAATCTAAACCTGCCCTCTGGCAGTTTGAAGCCATTCCCCCTTGTCCTGTCACTACAGGCTTTTGTGAAATGTCCCTGTCCAGCTCTCCTGTAGTCCCTTTAGGTACTGGAAGGTGATGTAAGGTCTCCTCAAAGACTTCTGCTCTCCAGGCTGAACAGCCTCAACTCTCTCAGTCTGTTTTCATAGCAGAGGAGCTCCATTCCTCTGATCATCTCTGTGGCCTCTTCTGGACTTGCTCCAACAGGTCCGTGTTTTTCTTGTGTTGAGGACCCCAGAGCTGGACGCAGTACTCAGGTGGGGTCTCACCAGAGCAGAGTAGAGGGGCAGAATCCCCTCCCTTGACCTGCAGACCAGGCTGCTTTGAATGCAGCTGCCCAGGTGTCATGAATGTTTTAAAATCACTTAAAGAATCACCAGCAAAGGTATCAGTAAAAACAGATTTAATATAAAAGCGACAGCACAACAAAGTTCATTGACAAGGCTCACTCTGCTACTTACTGGATGGTTATGGCACCCCGAGGAAAAACAACAAACAAAAAATTCAGAGTCAATCAATCCAAACCAAAATAAACTGAAAAATATCTATGTGGAGGGGTGTGTGTGTGAGAGATACAAAAGGATAGAAAGGGTAAGGATAAAAAGAAATACAGCCTAAAGGTCCAACAGCACTTAACAGCATTTAAACTTAACAGTACTTATCTTGACTTATAACTTAAACAATTTACCAAAGGATTCATATAGGATTTACTATACCGCAACAGTACCTTACTTACAGGCCTAACTTACAAATTTAAAGTACTTAAGAATCTCAGAGAGCAGCGTTTCTCCCACATTTGCTATAGCATATGTGCCCTTGCATGCACACATATAAAGAGTCTGTACAAGGTACCTGTGAAAAATACCTCTCAAAGGTAGTGAAATACTGACTTCTTCTCAATGGGAGAAGGGTTGAGGGAGGCCTTACCACTCTCTACAACTACTTGAAAGGAGGTTGTAGTCAGGTGGGAGTCGGTCTCTTCTCCCAGGCAGCCACTGTCAGAACGAGAGGACACAGTCTTAAGCTGCACCAGGGGAAGTTTAGGTTAGACGTCAGGAAAAAATTCTTCACTGAAAGAGTGATTGGNTGATGTTTCACTTTCAGAGGATTGTTTTCTTTTCTTTACCAATTAGTCCCTTGTTTGTCTTTAATTGACCAATATGATTATATCTAACAATGTGTTCTATAAAAAGAGCACAGCTCTTTCTTGCTGTAGAATATAGTAGGAGAATATAGTAGAATATAGTAGAATATAGTAGAATATAGAGAATAGAATATAGAAGAACATAGTAGATGATGTAGTATAATAAACTCTCTTCCTTGATGCACAAGCCTGAATTATTGGAGTCTTAATTGTGTTGCTCGAAATCTGGGAGCAACAAGGAGGTATTAGGTCATAGGTTGGACTTGATCTCAAAGGTCTTTTCCAACCTAGTTCATTCTGTGATTCTGTATCAGCCCAGGATTCATCACTGTTTGGCGATCCTCCAAGTTTGCAAACTTAAGAGTTCAGTGGCTCTCAGAGGTCCCACTCAGGGAGGTTGCTGGTTGCAGTTGCTGCAGGCCAGGAGAGCTCAAAAGGTCTTACTTTGGACTGCTGTTTATAGGGCTGAAAGAGAGGGCTTTGGTCATAACAATGTTTCATCCTGGCATCACTTTAAGTCATAAACTTTGTTTGTAAGTGTGAGAACAAAAGTATTGTTCCGCTTGGGTTGTTATTCAGGCAAAAAAGTTTCCAAAGCTGTTAATTAAGAAAACCCCAGAAGCTCATTAACCAGCACTAGTTCCTGGAAGCAGACAGTGTTTCTAATAAGCTCAAGAGGAGCTGAGCCCAGGTGCTGTTCATCAAGGCTGAGACCTAATGAGCATTTCTGACATCACAGCAGGGGAGGAGGGGGGGAGGATGCACCACCATAAGCTACCCCATGACTAAAGTTCTCTTGCCCCACAGAGTGGTGGTATGGTCACCTCTTGCCTCTTTGCCTATAAACAGAGTTTTAATTATATTCCAATTATAAATTCAGGGAAATTTAAAATCAGGTTACCTAATTTTTTAAATTATTGTTTTTTACTTCTTTGAGCGTAATGGAACAATATTACATATGGAAGGAGGTCTGTGTGACAGTATTACCTGCCTAGCCAGTATCCACTCTAATGTATAGGACAATATTCAGCAATGAGCATAATATGTCCAAAAATCAGCAAGGTTACAATAGAGTGCAGCATGAGATCTAGAATTCCTGTTGTGGTTGGTGACCACCTGAACAAAATGTTCGATCCGTGATGTTCTCCATCTCTCATCACTCTTTCCAAGACATGATGTGTCGTTTCTGTATCGTGATGAACAGTGATTAGGGTTCTGTGTCTATTTTTCAGACATGTTTCAGCAGCTGGAATGGGTTGCTGTGCTCCAGTAATTTTTTCACTAGTGTAAGATTCATTCCAGTGGGGGGGGAAGTAAATCTTCATAGGACCTGTAGGTAGATTGTAGTAATTCATGGGTTGTGACAGGAGCTGAAAAGTTGAAGTCACATCCCCTAATTCTGGAAAAATTACAAACATAAATGTTGGAGTGATTGCCCATTTCTATAGTGGTGTGGTCTATAAGTATGTAATCACAAAAAGCTCTCATACAAACGCAACCCTTTCCAACATACACAAGCACAGTTTCAAGGATTTAATCAGGATGTATGTCAAAATGACAAACATTTTTTTTCAGTGTCAAGACAAATGTCTTGGGCCTTAATTGTGTTACTTTCACAAATAAATCCCTGTTCTTGCACAACACATGCATCAACATTGACAGTTTACCACTTGCTCCCATTTTGTTGGGGCCATACTCTGTGTTGTACTGGATAGAGTATAGTTCCATGGTGATTTAAGCCCAGTGCAAATACTTGGTATATAGAGTATACCAAAGCACTGCATATTGTTAAAACAAAAGCTATGGCTTTACTGTTGGTAGGGTCATAGGTGAAGTTAACTAGATACCACCAAAATTAAAATTGTCTTTCATTTTTTTTTGTACTGTCCCAGATTATCTTATGAATTGCAGTGAGCAATTTACCTTCATAGCCCTCCCTTATAATTGCTGCTGCAGGAAATTGTATCCACAATTGAGCTTGGATGCAGTTGAGAGCATAAGAAGTATTGGTTTGGGCTGCGTTGAGAGCATTCAATATCAGCTGGTGATCCTTTTCATCAGTTCTTTCCAAGTGAGGTAATATATCTGATGAGCCATTGATTAGTTCCTAATGCCAATAAGGAAGATTGTAATGGATGTTTTAATTTGTATAGGCCACTTGTTACTGAGTTTATTTTGTTTGCTAGGACTTCAGCAGCCATGCTATTTAATACTCCTAATCCTGTCCCCAGGATACTAGTCACATCTCTCCTGGATCATTTTGGAGAGGTGAAGGTCCATCCATGCAACCATGCCAACTAGGATGTAGACAGTAATGGCGAGCAGGCAGGTTTGATTGCAGAGATATTGATCTGCATTGATAATTCCACTAATTTGATGGACCAATGTTATGGTCCAGTTTTAAAGTTATTAGAAATGTCTCTGCCCTAATTAAGGTGCAAATGAGACCATATGCCAAAGTCAATAGTATGGGTTTTATTTAATAGTAAATATGAGAGAGTGAGAAAAATGAAAAGAAAGAAGTAGAAAAGAGGTGGGGGGACAGAGATTAAAGAAAATATCACCACTCTGTGGATCCCAATGATGTTCCATTGATCCTCTCCAGCTGGTCTTCTTGGTGGTGAAGGTCCCCCAAAAAAGCATAGAATCCAATGGATTAATATACACTCAGGCCAGGTGGGAATGCCCAGATACCTTCCCTGGGGGAGGGGGGGAGAGCAGTNTCTGTGGGCTGTGGTCTCCCCCACTCCAAACACAGCCAGGGATGATTCTCTACTGTGTTTGGCTTTCTTGTGGATGCATTCCTTTCCCTTAGTCTTGTTTGTTTCTCCCTAGACCTGAGATGATTTAACAGTAGTGTCCCCTTTATTTTATCTAGGTGGCTTAACTCACAGCCCAAAGTTCCAGTTAGGTATCTTCAAGGAGGCTTCTGTGGTTGTAGCTTCTTTATATAGTTTTTTGCTATAATGGGCAAGACTCCTTCATAACAATGTTTAAGGCATGAACCATTTCAGTCTCTGACACCCATGAAGGATTAAAAAGCACTTGCTGACCTGAATATTTGATGGCATAGGGTTTAATTTTTGAAATGCGTGGAGATAAGGTTTCACCAATCTTATCAGGAGACTGGGACGTAGTGGCATGAATTGTAAAGGTTAAATTAATTTTTGTCATGCCAATATACATTAGCCCAGTTACAGTTGTGGATACATTATACTTCCACATGTTACTACTTCCCTTTTCATATTTTGTTTCAATGTAATGCTCACAGAGCAGCCATTGGTCTTGTAACATCTGTTCTGTTTCTTGAAGGAGGTATATTGTAAACTGAGTAAATGTCCCCTTCAGTGGATGGAGGTTGTGTTTCACATATTATAGTGAAATTTCCCTCTGCCAAATTCATGTTATTAGGCGGAGCTCCTAAATTTGTACAATTATAGCTTGTTTCATTAGTAATTGTCATTGAAATACATTCAGGCTCAAGTGTGGCTACAACTGTTACCATAGTGACCATTACAGATAGGAAAAGTGAGTGTCTCTATCCTGTGGGTCGGGCTTGGTGATGTATGTGCCCAGCCTGGTTCATTCTGATGCTGATTTCTTCTGTGAGAAGAATAAGCAGTCCTTTGATTTTCAGTGGAGACATGCTGGCATCATTCCCAGCATAATTTTCTGAAAAAGTAAAATAAAACAAGTCTTGGTGGGGTTTTCCCAGACAGGTTACCCGATTAAAAGGAAGGAAAAATCCACCGTGCGCTAATTCTGTGTTTTGTACCACTGTTGTTAGTAGCTTCCCAAGCAAGTGGACCATGAGGTTTAGTCAGGGTCATAGGCACAGTTCCAATTTGTGGTAATTTTACCATAACAGGTTGTCCTGGTTGTAATGCTGTCAGATGTTCCCCTTTGATGAAAGGTGGAACATTTTATTCACATTTTACAAACAATGCTTGGCTCACAGGGCTCCCTGTAGATCCATACTGATTAAATTGCTGAAGTATCTGGGAGTTCCAGCATCCCATCCACTCATTTGTGGTTTAAGGCTCTTTCTCAATAGACCATTAGCTCTTTCTATGATTCCATTTGACTGGGGATAATATGGGATGTGAAATAGCCATTGAATTCCTTCCTGTTTGGCCCATTGCTGGACCTTCTTATAGGAGAAACGTGAGCCATTATCACTTTAGATGGTATCAGGAGTAGGTAGACTTCAGAACCAAGATGACAGGCCTTTTTGGCATTTAGCTGCCATGAGTAGGCCTGAGACTACTTCCACACCTGTGAGGATGTATCAGTATCCTGCAGAGGGTCTGAGTAGCCCAATGTAGTCAAAGTGCCATGTAGACCATAAAGCTTTGCCTTTACTGATGTGTAGGGGTGGAGCTTTAGCAGGGTGATCTAATTGTAATTTTAATGTACATTGAGGGCATTCTGTAAGAATACTTTCATACGTTTTCCTGTTATGGGGCCAACCTTTGCTCTGTGCAACAAAATAAACTGCTTCTGTATCAGTGTGACCTAATTTCTGATGTAGCCATTCTCCCAGTTACTACTATTCCTGATATGAGGAGTCTTCTATCTTTATTTCCTTGATTTTAGTTGATTCCTGCAACTTTCTATTCAAGTTCGTGGCTGGTTTGTTATCCTTGGCATGGGCTTTAACCCATCCTATTCTGAATTATGTTTTTCTAGCTATATTTAATAATAATTGCCAATCTTAAGATCTCCAAAGGGGAGGTCTATTTATTTCCCTGTTTAGTGATTCCCATAGGCAGAGCCACTGGGTAGCACCAGCCCAAACAGCACAGGAGTCCACAAAGATTATTTTGGTTCCATTTTGAGCTGCTCAGACAACTGCTCTTAACTCTCCTACTTGTGCACTACCTTTACCTTCTTCTGTTATTTGTTTACTAAATGCTAAAGGTCTCTTTGGTCCATCAGGGCCAGTTTGAAACAGGTTACCATAAGTACCATGTTCCACAAAACCCCCTTCTGCTATAATAAGATCACGGGGGTGTACTGGTCCCAGTGATTGATATGTTTTTAATTCCAGTATTAGGATTTTGACTGCCTACTCGTGTTCTGAATTGAATTCCCACTGTTTTCCTTTTTGTAAAAGTGAATACAGAGGGCAAGCAACGATAGGAAATCCAGGTACATGTTTTCTTCAATATCCTAACAATCCCATTAACTGTTATAATTCTTTCTTTGATTGGGTCATCTGTATTTGTTCTATTTCTTTTCAAGTGCCTGGAGGAACTGTTCCCAAAAATTTGGTAAAAATAAAAAAAACTCCTTAACATCAATCAAGCATTAAGAAGCAGGAATTCTTCATTCATCCGGATGCATGAGGGGATATCAGCTCTGAAATACCATGCATGCTGAGTACAGCAAAGTTCCTGTTTATATACTGTATTTTACATACATATTCATTGATTGTCCCAGAATAAACATATGTATGGTAATCATTTCCCCAAAATCATTAACATATTTTCCTTCCCCACATGCATTCTTCTGTCCTGGAGATCTCTTTGGTGGGTCCTAGTGGTTGGGCACTACAAAGTTATAGCTGGTTGCTTGGTGAGCTGGTAAAGCTGGCGGAAACAGGGGCTGGTTGCTTTCCAGTTCTTACACAATGGGAATTGTGAAGTTCCTTGGGCCGGTGGGCTTTGAAGCATAAGCAGTGTTAGCTCACCAAGTGTAGACAATTTTTCATCGGGCAACATCCTCCCCCTTTGAGGCTTGTGAAGCCTCACTTCGCCTTTTTACTAACATCATATAAGTTCCTCGCATTGCATTAGCAATCATGTTTTTTATGCATCTTAAAGCAAGCATCATAATCACAATTATTAATATGATCACAATTATACTTTGTAAAAGTGAGGCAAACCAACCACTCAGACAAAATACAAGTCCTTTAAATACTTTATTCAACCAGTTACTTTCTAATCCTGCCCTTTATTCTGTGCTGGATGCAGCGGTATCCAATTTTATCTTCTCTATCTGATCATCCAATTTAGCGGTCCCATTTTGAATGTGCACACAAGTCCTGTTTAAATTCAAGTAACCACATACTCCATGTTCATGTAATAGCAATAGGTCTAAAGCAAATCTATTTTGTAAGGTCATTTTCCTTGTGGCTTGTAATTGTTTGTTTATTTCAGTAAACCCCAACTGAGTTGCATTTGCTAAAGTTTCCATTTGTAGAGTCAAATTGTGTATGGCTGGTCTGTTCCTAAAGGTAGATATTTGAGGAGTAAAGATGGATTCTGTCTTAGGTTGAAAGACAGGTATCTGTTAGGGAAGGCAGGAGCCTCCATTGGATACTCCCTCTCTCCAGATTATTGTAATTTTGAAATTAAGCAGCTCTCAGGCAAAGAGATGAGGGTAGGAATAATAGTCCTTTATTAGTGTGTATAATAAGGTAAACAAACTAATAATAACTATGGTATTAACAGCAAAAGAGAATCAGAGACCCCGTGGCAGAGATGGGAAAAAAGGATGAAAGGGAGGCTTCTGATTGACAAACCCCCTGTGGGCAGTCAGTCTCGGGTGCCTCGGC
>VXBU01000374.1:165591-187316 GCA_013400315.1 Bombycilla garrulus | reverse complement strand
CCAGAGAAAAGAAAATCCACCTAATTGTCATCCAGCTCTGACAGCAACCTCTAACAGACTTATGGACTTGGTGGAGGGATAAGAAATTTAGTTAAAACAAGCTTATATGTATTAGGCATTGTGTTATGTGTTGTTATAGCTATAATTTACGGTGTATAATTTTTGGGGTTTTATGGTTTTGGTTTTGTTTTTTTGTTTTTTTTTTAATTAATTGAAAGAAAAAGGTGAGATGTTGGAAATCACTACAGAATATACTGTGAGTTTAAATTAGCATTTCCAGTCTGATAACCAGGACCCTTGGCAGACGCAAACAGATATTTAAAAGATTACAATCTGAGTAGATTAGGTCCAGCTTCCAGGAAAGACAAAATTGAATCACCTTCCGCAAGCAAGGAACATTTGTCAAATGCATGATTTTTGTCTTTTTATAGTGTTTAACATGATGATTATAACAAGAGATTAACCGTATAGAATAATAAATAAATTTTAGTAATATTCAGTAAAGAGAATTCTAATCATGAATCGGGGTTCATACATCTCTCTCAATCACCGATACATTGTCAATATTAAAAAAAAAATTTTAAAAAATAGGAGGAAATGGGAGAGGAGGAGCAGAAAGACCAGACTTGAAAATAATAAAGAACTATTTGAAAGACAGGAGAAAAGATCATTGCAAAGAAAGTAAAAGGAACGGTAAATCTTTTAAAATTAGGAAGCTGTTAAAAAAAAATTAATACTGTAGTCTGTAGCCAAACCATTATCACCTACCAAGGGAGATTTAATAGAAATGTGAAAATAAGTTTTAAAATTTTGGAAACCCTTTGTTTAAAGTCCCCAGATTATGGGTGCATTAAGAAAGATCCAAAAAAAAAACCCAGCTTTAATAGTATACACACTGTATGGATAAACCCCAAATCTGAGGAATAAGGAAGAATAATTTTCAGCATGTTTATTGCCCTTTTTGCAAATGAACTCTTGTTCAGCCATAGTTATTTTTGTAGAAAGCTGTGACCATAGGAACTACCATCCAGCAGTTGGTAGCTCCAAATAAATCGCAGAAGTATGCACACCCCATACCTACCTCATCCTGATCACTTTTGCTACAGTTCGGTGAAAATCCTGGGTTGGAGTGTTACTCTTCGAGAGTGTTACTTATCATTAGCTACGTCAACACTCAAAAATCTACTTAAAGCATCAATCCGAGTACACAAATTTCACCACTAAATTGACTAAGGTTGTCAACCTGAAATAAATGACTCATTTATGATCAAGAACAGAGGTCACTCAGGCAATCAAAAGGTTAGCTACTAAAGCCAGGAGCAGTATTGAGTGTTTAGATGTTTTATTTATATAAACATATAAATATTTCTATTCCTATTTGCATTCCAAGGAAGAAAATGTCGCCCTCCATTCTGCCTTGAGGAAAATCTGCTTTCATTGGTGCAGTCCCGCACAAAGGTGCTTTTATTTCTCTGGCTGTGTGCTACAGTCTGTTCTATTTCTTAAAATATGTGACTGCACAACCAAAGAGGAAGCCAACTGTTAGCCTGGTTCTGGCTGTCGCACTGGGTAGTGCAGACCTTCTGGAAGGAGCGCTCAGTTGCTTTCAGCAAAGGAAAAGCTCAGCCAGGAGAGGCTTTTCCAGACTAGGAGTTGGAGTAGGAGAGAAGGAACACATCTGCAATGAATTTGAAGGTTTGGAAACTGTTAAGAACAGGGAGCAGAAATATCACAGCAGGCTTCACAGCCAATGGAAGAAAGTATTTTTTCATTGCATAGGGAAGCATACATCCTTTCCTCTATATAAAGTTCTGCTTCTCCTGCAGGTTTTTGCAAAACTGAGTTGCTGCTTGAGCTATAGGAAGTTTCCAAAGACAGGACACTGCTTAGGTCTTTATCCGTTTGTATTAGTCTTGCCTCAAATTTAGTCTGGTTTAATGACACAGATTTCTCCTTAATTTTTTTTCCCTCCTAACCCAGGCAAATGTTACATTCTGTTGTTTAGTTTTCCAAACTGTCAATCTGCTCCAGTTTCATTCTGTTTTTTTCACATTTTCATAGCTTTCTATAAGTTTAAGGTGTCTGGGGATTTTTTTCAGTTAGGAGTCTGTGATCCCCTTTGCCATCTGGCCTTGGAAGGAGCAATTCCACAAATTATTTAAAACTCTATGTTTGTCTCAGCATAATCAAATCAATTAAATCTCCTTGTTCTTGGTTTTTCATATGAAGCAGATAACTTGCAATAGATATATTATTTTTAGGAGTGTAACATTCTGTAAATTTCTGTAACTGATAACTTAGTCTTCGTCTGATAACTGAATTGATGTTCCTCACTTAGCTTTTTGTCCTAGGTTACAATGTAACATATTCCAGAAGGTCTGTATTCTATCTCCATCTTCATGAACTGTTAAAATTAGGAGGGGCAGTGTTTTCCTTACCTCCTCCCCTGGACTATCTCTTGTTAATGGGCCATTAACACCTTGCCTTATGAGTCATAGATAACTCCCNGTTTGGGTTTTTTTTGTTTAATACTGCATTTTCTAATTTTCCTATTAGGTTGTAGTTTGTTGGTTTTTTGTTGTTTGTTTGTTTTATTTTGTTTATACATACTAAAGAACTGTTATTCCTATCCTCATATTTTTTGCCTGAGAGCCCCTTTTAATAATTTGGAGGGAGGGGGTTTACATTTTCCATTCCAAGAGAAGCTCCTGCCTTCCTTGGCAGGCACCTGTCTTTCAAAACCAAGACACTTATAAAATAGAGATTGCTCAAAGTAAAGTCAGTGCCAGTAACTTGTAAGATTGAAATAAACTGGTATCTCTTTTTTCTCATCTTTCATTTCAGCAGCTAAATTTTCCTATTGCTTATATATATAAATATAAAATTCTTCCTTGAAATTGTTTCAATGACTTGCTGCATTCATGGATGTTTCTTGGAGTTCCCCATTGGCCTTTCCTTCTAATTTGCCATTTCTTTCCTGGTTCTCCTACCAGCTGCAGTTCAAGGTCTCAATTTATGAGAATCATGAGTTTGAGTCACTCATTTTGATGGCTCTGTAGTGTAACTGATAGATTAACCAATAACAGAAATTTCTTATAGTGGGAATAGGTTTATATTTCCTCTGGTTTGCTGGAGCTAGTCTCTCCTATTGATGTCACTGTTGTCAGAGATGAGGCAATCCACTTCTCAGCAGTTTTATTTTTTCCCTGGCAATGTACCAGTGAGCACAATGAAGTTACACACTTGTGGCCATGTTTCCATTTAAAAGCTAAACCAATTTATCCCAAAACTCTTTCATGGACAGAGTATCAGTCTTTGCCATGTTGTACCTCCACTTTTAAAAAACTGATGGATTACATAATCCCAGCACTGTAACAGCTCTTTGTGTTGGGCCAGGTTATCTCACTCAAACTGTTCTTCAATGCTGTTGCTTGGGATAGCCAGGTTTCAGGATTAAGTTCAATAATACTTTGTTAAAGGAGGCTGTAAAAGTGTAGAACCAAAATCTTTGGTAATCTGGTCTGAGGGTGGATTATAAAAATAGAAAAGGAAAAAAAAATTTAAGAAGGGCAATGTCTCAAAAAGCCTTCAGAGTACCTGAGAACCATATTGCAAAGAAGGGTGAATGTAATGCTGGCAGACTATTGGCCTTCCATCTAGTATTTATAAACATGCTTTTTATGAGTTGTGGGACCAAAAGAAATCTGTCATGATGCACTTTAACTCTTTGACCACTTGGAGCTTTTTAAAATCTCCTTTAATTCTAATATTTTTTTAAGTTTGTGCCATTTGTAGATCTCCAACTATTTTCTTTGAAAAATCCAACACAGTATACCTTGCTCTTTTCTTTACTCTGAGTGCACAGTTCTCTGCTTATAAGGAAAGGACTGGCAAGAGATTTAAAAATCTTGCAGCCTCATGACTTTGTTTGCTCATGGATTATGATGATAGCACATCCAGCTCAGTGATGTTGTATGTTGTGTGTTGCAGCTTAACATTCCTGACGAAAATTCAAAAATCTCAGAAATCAGGCACAAAGCAAAGCAAAATTGTTTTATTTCATTACTACAAAATAGTGCTGAAACATTTGCTGCCTATCCTAATACAAGCACAAGTCTAAAATCTTCAGGGAGGGAATTCTATTCTAGCTTTTTTCTTCAAACTTAAGCCATTTACCAAACATGTAAGTGCCTCTTGGAATTCCACACCCGAGTGTGCAGTGGGCAGTTACGTTTCATGGGCTCCAAGTACCATTTATGCGATCATACAGGAGAACAGCAGGCAACAAAATCTGTTGCCCTACTGGTTCCTTCTGGGAATTAAAATGTCTTTAGATTCTGGGCTATGACAGGCATAAGTTGGATATAGAATATGTGCTGAAAGGAAGGAGAAGTAAATTGCATTGCTATGTAAGGAAGAGTGCGTACATATGGGAATACAGCAATAATCTTCAATTCAAGGACTATTCATTTAAAAATTTACTCTGTGTGCTGAAGATTTCCAGCTAAACATAAGGAATAAGTTTAAATAGAAATTAAACCTTTACTCCTTGAAATTTCAGACATAATGACTCTTGGCCAAGTTTATTTTTTATTCTCAGCCACAAAGGGATCTTTTAAACAATATTCAGTTGAATTTTAAAAAAATCAGGTTTTCACCTATCCTAATGCAAAATAAAAAAAAAAAAAAAGGGGGGTTTGTTGCTAAAATAATTAACAAATTTGAGTAAAGCACATGTAAAGCACAGTGCATGGGTCCCATGAGTTAACCCTCAAATCTCTGTCTCACTCTATTTGAGAATCTTCTACCAGGCTTGGACATTTCAGAGCAAGGGCATATGGACACAAGACCTTTGAACACACAATTATTAATCTACGGCACAGATCTGTGGCCTAAATCAGACAGGTTGTCCAGCTGGGCATTAAATGTGATCACACTTTTGGTGCTATCATCTGGTGAAGCCTTGCTGGCCTCAGTCTTCCACCCAGTGGCAAGGGCCAGTGGAACCTGTGGGGTCCTGGAAGGGGCTAATTCTTCTCTTGCAGCTTTTATCTCCTCCCTCTCTGCTTCTTCTCATTTTTGTCTTGTAATATGAATACACAATTTGTGATTTTTTTAATGATTTCTTCATTTTGAGCTTTTTGGAACTGGTATCAAACCAGTGGCATCACCTCTGTGTTCTCACTTCCTTCTTTGCTGGCTTACTGGCCATGCATGTGTTCTCTCTTAGAGACTAAGGTGAAAATTAAAAACTGCTGTTTATCATTAATTTCTTTCAGCAAAGCCTGGCCTTGGAGTCACATGTGAGCCAGCATAATTTACTGTAGCACCAGGGCTGGCAGCCACAGAGATGTCCTTTATCCTCCAGCACTGGAAGCACAGGCAATGCTCTATATGGTGCAGCCAAGTGTCTGGAATGACTCTTTTAAATTCTGCCTGTGGATTGCTTTAGAAATAGCATTTCATTTGGCAAAATACCAAGATATTCTGTGGAAATAATTTATGATACTTTAAAAAGTGAGTTTCTGAAGTTGAACTATAAGCATATATTTACTCTAAAAGCTTATTTTCAAGTGGTTCCAGATTCTGCTAAAGCAGAGTTGAGAAATTATCCAGGATGGTAACAGTTTGAGCAAAAAAGTACAAAGTCTGATACACAAACTGGAGAGCAACCTTGCTTCTTCCCAGCACAGTTTGTTTCTGATGGCTGCATTTCTTGTGCTGTTTTTTCTGGATGATTAGGAGAGCTTTTCACTATTTCCCCCTTCCTGCCACCTTATGGTTTTAATAATGCCTCCTTAATCCTTTGAGAGTCTTTTGCCATCTTTTTTATTTCTCCTTGTTTTTTCTCCTCTCATTTCTCACGTAAACCTATGCTATGTCTTTCACACCTGTGTTTCTCTGCTTTCTTGGCTCTGTTTCTGCATCTCACTGAACCCCCTGCACATCACTGGCTTTTTATTTCGTCTCTCAAAAATGTGCAAGAGCCTGAGGTTTTGGTTTTCTCTTTCATTCCTCTGATCAGTTCTCTGTGGAGTTTAGGTTTTCCTAATCTCCATCCCTTCCTGTTCTGCTGGGTTTTTTCCGTCAGACTCCTCTTATGTTTCTATGTGTCCCATGAGACTGTGTCACTGTGTTGGAAGATTTCAATCAGTTCAGTATTGTTTCCTTTGACCCATGTGGGATGATGGCCTCCACACTGCAGGTTTGTTTTTTTTCCTTTTTTTCTCCCTTTCAAGCACCCCTAGGCACTCCCAGCAATACTGCTGATCATTACAGAAGCCATTTCTTGTGAGTAACCTGGTGTCATCTCCTTCTTCTCTCTTGCTGACATGGAGACAAGCAGAGTACTGGGGATTTGTGTGCTGTTTGTGGCTGCTGCTGGGATAGTGCACCCTCAAGCAAGCAATCACAGCAGGTCTGTGGCCATAACAGTTTGTGAAGCTCAAAGTGAGGGGTGTCAGACTGCAGTGACTTAAAATGAGCACCAGAACTTCTCCAGTGGCTAGAATTCCACAGGCCGTGAAGAAAAGGCAAAGCAGATTTACACTTTATCTTTCCAGTTGCATATATTCTCTGTATCAGCAGGTATCTTTTGCGCAGCTCAAGATTAAACTTTGAGTGTCTTGATTTGGTGCTTATTCTTGACACATCTGGTAATATGAACACTCACTGTAAAGTAATGAAAAAATATTGTGAGGTTTTGTTGATCTCAGCATCTTTCTCAAGTATCAGTAGAAGTTAGTGCTCCACAGATATGTTTTAATGCAGACTCTTTCTAGATCTTTGGGAAATGTAAGGATTGTTTTATCCATTGTATCAAATCACTTAATCCATAACTTTAGCAAATGCAAAAATTTGTATGTTCATGTTTTAATACCTAATACATATCTGTCATTCTGGCTTGAGTTCCTCAGCAGATTTCAAATGTTTTAATTGGAGATTTCCCCAAAGAATGCACGTGTTGAGAGCAGAACTTCAAATTTATTCATGCAGGGTCAAGGTCAAAGCTGAAGTGTGGTGACCCAAGCTTCACGTTCTCTTCCGTAGCCCCAGCTCTCTGCTCTGGGACGGGGCGGGGGAGTGTGCGGGTATCCCTGCTAATCCCTTACTACTCCCCCATAAAAGCAGTTTTACAGAATGAGTGTTTGCCTGCTGCCTTCTCCTCAATTAATGACTCCTTAAACAGGGTGCTAATGTACTTGGGAGGGCTACTGGCTGTGCAAGTAATTGGCTGCTGTGAAGGTAGGAGAGAATGCAGCTAATGGGTTTTTAGGCAGTTTCTCGTAGTGAAACATTCTTCCTTATTGTCTTTTGTGTAAAGGACAGGCATCTCTCTGATTCAGGCTAGAACTCTTGAGACTGCTGGGCAGTGTGGGTTGTGCATGTCACAATTTAACAGCTGGTGAAGTGGCAGGTAAAAGTTAAAAAACAAAATGTTGTTTGAAGGTTTGAGATTTTTGTGTGTGTATGTGTGGATTTTTGTTGTTTAGGGTTTTTTTAACATGAGTCATTTCACACCTCGTGTTTGCAGTGCAGCTGAAAAGTAGTCATATTATTGCAGATTGTCTCAGCTGTTCCATACAGCCAAAAATGAGCCGTCTGATGTGGCAAACAGCAAGAGCCCTTCAAACCTTATGTCTTATTCAGCTGGCAGAGTGAAGCTGTGTCCTAACCCATGGAAAAGCTGAGAACAGCAGTGCATTTTGACCCCCCAGGGCTAGGAGAGACTGGATAAGGCTCTCATACATGGAAATGCATCCCACTGACATTTTAACTGCAGTTTTAAAACCCAGGTAGTGTGACTGAAATACCTGTGGTCCCAATTTGTGCTCCTTGTCAGGCCTTTCTGTGTGGGAGCTGTAATTAATGGCTGTTCGAGAGCAGTCCTGGTGTGGGTCTGCTCGTGGGTCTCCTCTTCATGTGATGAGGCCCTGCTATGAGCACTTATGCAAAAATGAACCTAACCTGAACTCAGTTTAATATATCAGCATTCACACACATTCAAAGACACAAATCTGGGGTGTTAGCTAGGAGGGTCTTTCAAATTCATGCCGATGCAGTGAAGTATGGAATTTTCCCCATTCTATATTACAGATCATTTTAGCTGTGCAGCAGTCTATTAAATATATAACTCATCCAGCTTATCTATTCTAAAAGCTTCTCCACTGCAGCCAGTCGCCATAGGTGGTTAAATAAGTGCTTGTCACACCAGTTTAATGAATTTAATGTGAAAGCCATTTCTTCTTACTTTCAGCTGTGAGAAGGATGGCTCGGGTTCTATTCCAGTGAGGGAGTAGAATGGAAGGATCCATGTAATATAGTTTTATAAGTGTAATACTCATCAGTACATCAGCTAATATGACAAGCAGAAGAAAGAGGGTAAGAAATAAGGCCACAAGCCAAATTGCCAACACTTCTAATTCCTTGTGGAAAGATACCACTTTAATTGAAAGATATGACAATAAAAATATCAATTTTTTTTTTTTTAGAAAAGGATGACACTCCTGTTCCATCCTTCACACTCTGTTCTTTGCTTGAATAGAGTAACACAGATTACTGATTTAATTTTCTAGAGAATTTTGGTATTTAGCATCTATTGTGAGCTCTTAAAAATGTTGTGTCCTTGGTAAGGTAAGAAGGAAGAATTGTCTTGGCTATTAAGGGAAAAAACCTACAATCAAACGGAAACAACCTTTTCCTTACCTTCTCCTCCACTTTGTATTGCCACTGGTAATTAGGCTGTGCCATGGAAGAGGCACATGTATAGGAGCACTTTCCAGTGCACCTCTAAATCAGTAAGATACTCTCAGTTACCTAATTAACTGCATGCAACTTTCTGTGTAGTCATTGTAGCTCTCTTATTTCTAAATTCACATTTGCTTTTATGTGAGCTCATATACAATTTAATTTCCCATACCAAAAAGAAAAATAATAAATTCCAGGATATTACATAGAGTTCCCAGTGTAAATAATTAAAAGGAAATTGCAGTGAAATAAAAAAACTGTGTTCTGTGAACTACATCTCCTTACAAAGAAAAGTCAATCAGAAAATGCTTCAAAGTATACAATACATGATCAAAATAATTAACAGCAAGGCATGAGACTGCTACCTTCAATCTCACAAGTGTGTGTAAGTAAAATTAAAAGACCTTGGTCACCCTTGGAAGTCTTTTTTTTTCAGCAAAATCTTACATTCTAAAAGACTTGTATAAAGTGATTATTTAAAGATGATTCCATCAGCTATTCAGGGACCAAAAGTTGTGAAGTAGTAGTTAAAACTAATTCCATGTTTTATCACTCCAAGCGCACGCTGGCTGTTTTATATGATGAAGGTTGTGCAACTGATTTCTAGAATCAGATATTTGTTGTCAGAGCCGTTCTTTTGGACAGTCTCCAGGATCAGCTGGAGAATATATCTGGTCTAGATATGTTCTCCAGTTTCTAACAAGATATTTTTGCTATTCCTCCAAGCCCCTTCTGCTAGTACTGTGAAGCAGGATTTTTGCCAATAAATTGCTTCTTGTTATTTTTATCCGATGAATAAAGACCCTGGGATTAAGTGAGCTCTACCATATCATTGAATGCATTCTTTAGTATTTTCTTTTCTTGATCTAAGTAGTTAAACACTGCAAGTCTTATATGTATGTCTGAAAATCGCTTGGGACCATTTATCCTTGTGAGGACATCCATTTTATTGGAGCTTTGTGCTACCTGGAGTTATTTAGGGACTCTAAAAATGAAGGAGTGGCCATCACCAATTTGATGGCTCCAGGTTTAAGCATGCTGCTTTGCTTCTAAGTGAATGGATTAGAGGAAAGATTGCCAAGGGTCTATTGTCCTCTGCCAGATTTTCCATGTGTACAAATATGTGACAATAGTTCCCCAAATTTCAGATATCAGGCTTTTATAGCAAAGCCACAACTTCCAGTGTTGGGTGTCTAGGTCCTTAGGAAGCAAACAAAAGGTTAAAAACTGAAGGTACGAGTAATGATGAGCTACAGGCACAGCATAGGCAAGGCAGGAGAGTTCAATGAAAATGGCATATACAAAATGAAAAAGCCAATTTACTCTGTGAGAAGTTAGTTTCAACTGAAATTTCCCTCAGAAAAATAGAAGTAGTAATAAGAAGTGAGTCTGGTCAGATCAGAGGTCATCTCTGCTTTTATCTGGAAACCTAAGAGTAACTGTGCTGGGAGTACCTCAGGAGCAAGGCCATATCTGTGTCCCCTGCTCTCTTTCCAGACTTTCTCCCAAGGTGCATTGGAGTTGTGATGCTCAGTATTGAGACAGATGGCAAGTAAGCCCTGCAACACAAGTGCTATTGCAAACACCTATAGATGATTAGAAATCACAGAAACTGATAATGTGGCTGAAGAGGCGAATGACCTGAAATCAAGTTGAAGCAAAACCTGACAATTCTGGATCAGTATTTTCTTGATAACTTTTGTCCCTAGTGCTCCAAATATATGAATACTTGTAGGGTGGGAGTATCCAAGACTTTCTACCACAGCAAGCTTAGAATTTAGGTCTACTGTCTTCATTGCACAAACTGTAAAATGTTCCTATTAGGTTTCTAGTGTGATTGTAATTGTGACTTATTAACGACAATTATCTTATTCTCCATCTGGTTCCAGCACTGACTTACTGAATCACTTAGTGCATATAATTCACTCTTCAACTCAGCCCAGAGATAATAGAGTAAGTTAAAAAGCACCTAGTGAGTAGCACATTGTTTTATTAGAGGAAAGATCTGTGTTGTTCATTTAATTGTTCAGTTTGTGTGTGTCACTGATGCATGAAGTAATTCAGAGTAAAGGTCTCTTTTGCACAGCGTGGCGAAGAAGAAATAAAACAAAGTCAGCCAATAGTTCTTAATAGAATGTCCTTTCTCCTCTTCTTGGGTTTAACCCTCTGAGCCAAATCACCTGCAAAACATGAGTCAGAGAGTGAAACCATCAAAAAAATGTTACCCAGTACAGGTGCACAAGCATGTAAGAGTAGAGATTATAATCAGTCAAGAGGCAGACAGGTCTGACATTTGCTGAGAGCATCTCTATTTTATTGAGTTGTCATGCCTTGTTGCATACTTAATGAGGATGAGCCCCTTATACACTGATTTTGCATTACAAATGTTGTTTTGCTGGGACTGTCAGCTGCAAATAGCTTGTGGCAATACATCTTCTATGCAGCAAACAAACACATACACCATTATAGCATACCCATGTTATTGCCACAACTGTAAACAACTAATAAAAGGAATGTATTTACTGTGCCTTACAGTCATTCACTCCAGTCATATTTTTTCCACTTTCAAGCCTATTGACTTTATGGAACACTTGGCATAATTTCATTGTACCATCATTGTCTTATTGTGTCATCATTTAAACAAAAGTCATGCTGTACATATGAACATGGAGTCAGCCCCACAGGTCAGGATACATCCATGACCAACAGGTGTATTGGACATAATCTTGTAGGCTCTGGAAGTATTTTGTGTGCTAGGAGTAGTCATTGATTTCAAGATAACTGCCACTGAGATCAGCTTAGTTGGTGCTAGTAATGCCAGAGTTGTGGGCTTGATCCCTGGCCATCCAGTTAAGAGCTGGACTCAATAATCCTTGAGGATCCCTTCCAACTCAGAGTATTTTGTGATTCTGTGACATTTAGGTAGGACACTGATGTCATCAAGTTGCTTCTGGTAGCACCGGGGCATGGGGGAAATCAATATTTTGCTCTGCAAAACCGAACAGCATGGCCGGATCTGCATGAAAATCAGTCTCCCTCTTGACAGAGGTTATGGGTTATCAAGACAGTCTTGGTGTGCTTTTATCAGTAAGTTTTGAGGATAGAAAACCACATAATTATAGAAAAGTTTTGTCTCTTGAACTCTTAGCACCAGAGAAAATCAAATCATGTTTTTTTTTAAGAAATTTCTCAGGTATTTAGCTGAGCTGTATCTCTCCTTTTAAAGATGAGTTGCAAGAACAAAATCCAGACAGGACCTCTTGTATCAAAACCTCAGCCACTGCAACTTTGCTGACATATCCTGTTTCAAAACCATACTTTGCTGATGGTCCTTTATCATTCATTTCTAGTTTAAGATTCTTTGTGGTCTGTTTTAACAATTTGTTCTCCAGCTAATATTCTATTTCAAGATTCAACAATTCCTCTTGCTCCCTTGGTCTTGGCATCTTTTTTTTTTGAGACCAACTGTAGCCTTCTGAGCTTTCTGCTTGGCTAAAAAAGGCAAGTTCTTTTTGACTCTTCTCAGCAAGCTCTTTTAATCTGTTCTCATGGAATGGACTCTTCATTCTCTCTTTGTCATGGAAGGTTTTCTGGTTTTTCCCCAGTTTGAATTTATCTATTCTAGGATGACAGAGAGTATTTGTATCCAGTATGATAACATGAATACTCCTTTATGTCCATAGAAACACCTTGCCAGAGTAATCTCAGGAGTGAATTCACATGGGTTTTGAGGGTCTCTGTGTTTGTATATGATCTGCTAAACAGAACTCTGTCTTTGTTCCATAATTTCTAATTGATGGATCCACACCTTACAGAAGAAATCTTCCTGAGCGTTCAAATGCTGGACTTCGTTTTCCCTTCATGTTCCGGAGTACTGCAAACTTGTTCACCCACTGGATGATCCCTTCCTCTGCCTAAATCTGTGTTTTCTCCAATTTCTCAAGTGAAGTCATAGAACCTCTGTCTGATTTTCATTCCCAGGAATTTTATTTGATGCAGCACATCAAATAGTGCCTGTAGTAAAGTCAGGTTGTAATGGACATGGCTTCACTTGCAAATCTTCATTGTCTTAGCAGCTGTCCTCATCTCCTCCCTCTTAATTACTGTCCAATAAGAAAGGACCAATATACCATAAAGTCATCTTTTAACTAGCTGCCACTGCAATCCTTGGGACAGGTTAAATGTGTTGACAATAAGCTATCCTGGCCTTTTCACTTTGGTGTTTGAGTTGCAGGTAAATTGCATTGTTCCTACTGCCTTTCACGAGTGATATAAACTGCAAGTTGGGTGAAACCTGAAGAAGCTAAGTTTGCATCATGTTTTTTCTTTACACATCCCTTGCAACACCGTTTTATAATGCAGAAATGTTACCTGCTGCTGAGGAATTTTAACTGCATCTCTTAACTAAGCTAGTGGCAAATTGAAAACTAATAAGTTGTATTTTGCATATCAAATACTGCTCTGGGGAACAAGCTAACCTAGACACCTACTAGATTGCAACTTCCTGCTCAGTAGAAAAAAAAAATAAAGAAAATCATGACAGCTCATTACATGAAAGAATAAATTCATCACCCAGAGCAGAATAAATGTTATGTTATTACACAGTAATCATGAAGCATCTTAACACTTTTGTTCATTAAAATATTAAATGCATTTCAATGGTATCTGACATAAATGTTATTCTAAAGGCAGCAAAATGATGTAATATGTTTTAGCATTCAACACCTATAAACTGAAGTTATCAATGTAGTCAGTTGAGCACAGAGAAAAACCAGGCAGCTTCTTTTACTGTCAAGCAAAAAATAATATTCATAGATTTCTGTGAGTGTGTCCTCACTATGTCTCCTGCAAATGGCGTCTCTTTGCCTTTTTTTTCCATGGTAAAACCAATATTGACAATGGTATTGGATATGGTGATGAGTGGTGTCTGTCCTTCAGGACAGATATGCTTCAGAGCATCTTCCCATTTCTGTGTTTCAGAAATTCTGGGTTTAAGTTCCATTAGTACTGCACTTCAACCCTGTCATTGGTGAAATATGACCAACTTGTACTCCAGCCCAGGAAAGGAGGACAAATAGGGAAAGTTGTAGGGATAAACTTCAGTATTTGAAATTATGAAGTTATATTTTACCTATAATTATCTTGAAAACTAATCCATTTAATTGTAATTTAAGTAGCATTTATATAAATTAGGCACATGTGGCATTTGTAATTGGGTATACTTTAATGGTTAAATCATCAGTTTTTAAAATTATAATTGGGCTAGTTGTAAAATTTCAAGGTCTATGGTTTTAAAATTGAATTGCTCTTTGACTTATGTAAAAGAATGGATTGTTAAACAAGTGCCTCACAGGAGAGAAGCAGTCTAGGATATTACAATTTGAATTTGTTTTTCAAAGGAATTTAGAGTAGGCAATCTGTCCTCTGATCTTTCTTTGCCCACTAGAAGTATGAGTCATTTATGCTAAAATAGCTTAAATTGAGAATATAGTGATTTAATTAGCAGCTGGAATTGTAGAATTCCACGCGTGAGGAAGGTGATGCATTAATGGCTTCCAATACAGATGCTCTAATGAATCCAAGGTATTTTCCACTGGAAGCTATTTTTTACATTTAGAACTGCCTGTTGCAGATGCAGTATGGCCTTTCTGAGTTCAGAACAAGAATTTGGGAACAAGAATTTGCATCACCTGGAATATTTACAGTCAATACAAAGCCTCGGTCCAAAGGCCCCTTTATTGGCTCATGTCACTGGTGAGGGCAGCAGGAAAACACAGGACACGTTTATGTTCCAGCAGCACTTTTGGGTGAACATCTCTGGGTCCGGTGTAGTGACTTCCCTCTCCACACAAGCCCCAGCAGCAGGTTTGGATTCAGTTCCATTGTCTGAGTCTCTTGCAGACAGAGGCAGAACCAGAGCAGGGAGTTCCTTTGCCAGTATAACCCTGGAGAAGCACAGAGAGCAGCAGCCAAACTTCTGTGAATCTGCTATGGCTGGTGCTCCATTGGCTGGAGCTCCTGGTGCAGAAACATTAAGCTCTGTGGAATATAGAAATACAGTCTGCAATGTGATGGGAGCAATGTTTGTCACAGCTTGGTAATACAGCAAACAGGGACAGTTTGTAAATCATTCCTACCAATGCAGATGAAAGTTACATGGGAGTCAGTCCCTCCTGGTTTCAGTAGGATTAGGTGGCCCAGGTGTTAGGACAGTGTGCTTTGAGTCATGTAAGAAAAAAGGTTGTTAAGTCAGTCCTCAGGGCAGACAAGCAGCTCAGGACATAATGATCCAGACTAGTTTTTCTGAGGCATTTAGAATAGGAAGATCTGTCCTCTGATCTTTCTTTGCACATCACAAGTATGAGTCACTTGTACTGGGGGCATGAGGCTGCCTTCTAAAGAATGACTGATTGGGCAAATCTCAGTCTGGAAAAGAAACAACTGGGGAAGCAAAGGAGGTTTATAGAGTGGTGAGCCATTTGGAGAAGCAGGATAGCATTCCCACTTCCAATACAAAAATGGAGCCCCTCAATGATCCTGGAGCTATGCTCAGGCCAGATGAAGACTATTCTTCCTGTTAAAAGCATCTGAGTTTTGGAAGCCACAAAAGGATACTAAGGGTGCCAGAAGTTTGAATGGTTTCAAGATAGTTCAGGGAAAATAAACCCATTGAGAATTACTCAATATATAAAAACTATACCTGACTAAAAAAGCCCCTGAACAGGAAATGTTTGGATGCTGGAGGAAAGGTGGTGGGGTGTGCTTTTCCCTCTGCCCTTGGTGTCCGCTTTTGGATGCTGTCAGAATTGCCTGTGCTAGTTGGACCCCTGATCTGGAACTGTTTCAGATGTCTGGGGGGCTTTACACATTTTAGAGTAGGCTTTGCTCACAATTTCCAGACTTGGCTACTTCTCTGGTGATCAGTCAAACCAATTAAAAGATACCAGTGTCTTCAATGAGGAAGCAAAATACAAACCCTTATTGCAGATTATGTGAAACAAATATCTGTTTCTCTCTTCTTTCTCTATAGTCCCCTTATCATTTGAACTTTGAGCTTTGTTTTAATTAATATTATTTTAATTGCCAACCCAGGAAAAATTTCTCAGAGCCTCAATTAGAAGTCTGCTGGACCTCCCAGCAAAGGTTCAGCAAAAGATTGAGCTTGGAAAATGTAGCTCGGGAAATCTAACCCCAAACTGTGACAGAAGCTTTGAACCCTGATTCCTCTTCCTTGAACATCAAAGTGGTTGTGTTCCAGTCTCTTAGCCTAGCACTGCTTTTATAAATCTGCCAACACTGGTATATATGATGGTCTTAAAAAAATTATATGCAAGAAAGGATTGTTCGATACTGTTTCATTAGGCATTCCTACTCAAACTGTCAGTTCTATTTGCCCACCCTGGATGGACCTCTCAGATTAATTTAATCTGTGTTTACTGTCTTTTCTTTCAGAGTTGTTTCTGACAGTGTAAATATGTTGATTTCTTTGTATGCTGCTGATGTCTCTTAGGATTCACCAAATAATTAATACAAACATCTGTTTAGTATGCAAATACTAAAACCATACTGTCCTCAGATTGCCATTTGGATGGAAGAAAAATTAGTCAACAGTTTGTCTCTAATCACATGCTCAGTTCAGGCTTGTTTTGACAGGTTTTTTCTGCTTGATACCCTAAAAAGGGAGGTGGCAGCAACCTTGGTGCAATCCAGTACTGGCTCTGAGGCTTACAGGCTGGACAGTGTCCTGTAGCTTCTTTATTAGGGAAGGAAAACTTGGTTTAGATTATTATGAAATAGGTTATGTTGATTTTTTTTGCATATAACGTACAACAGAGTGACTTAACATATTACAGTCATCAGACACTCCCAGTTATGAATACTTTATGTGCAACACCATCACATATAGAACTGTGTGTGGTCTGCATAATAAATACCTATGCAAAGGTATACTGAACATTTTTATTTTCTTTTTTTAATTTACAATTACAATTATGGTCCAGAATTGTTGAAGGTTACACTTCAGCAGTCATGTATGGGAGAAGACTGGCCCTAGTATTTTAAAAATAGGACATAACTATTCCAGTGCTCTGGCAAGTCTTGACTTTTTAATATCTACCACTGTGACACCTGAGTGCATGTTCTGTTGCTACAACCTCATTCCCAAGGATTGGAAGTTCTGCAGCAAACATAAATAACCAAGTGGAATGATCATCCTGGTACTGAGAAGTTACACATTGTGAAAAACACTGTGTTATCACTTGGGAATATTTGTTGTCTTACAATTTGTACCATACTATCTCCATCTTACATTTGCAGAATCTTTGCCAAAGGATCCAAAAGTTCCCATGTACCCATGAAACCTAACTTACGCTTGCTTTACCAATGGATGAGGTTTTGTTTGTTTCCTGCTGGTGTGAAAGACACCGATGAAACTGTCTTCAACATTTGCTGACTAAGTGCAAGATTCTGCACCACTAAGTGATTTCTTATGTTTTGTTTAGAGGTCTTAGAATGAGAAACTGAAGCATGTCAAAGGGAGTATCAAAATGCTGTCAGATTTGCTTCAAAACAAATATTAACTTCAAAATCAGTGTAGCTCCTATTGCAAGAATCATGTAGCCTTTTTCAAGAACACAGTCCAATTTGACTGAAAAATTTGAACCATTAACTTTTCTAATAATGTTATAAGGTAAGACTTGGAGCATGCAAAAAGAACTCCACCAAAACACAAAAACCCCATCTATCTTGCATAATCAGGGCTTTTTGGTAGTGATAGTTAGCTGTGCTTTGATAGGGTGGTTTCCATTGGAAAATTCATATTCATTTTAGCAGTGACGGAGACAAATCAATAGTGATGAAAGTCCAAAGGAGCCTGGAAAATAACCTTATTTTCTGCTCTTTAGATGCATGGTTCCTCTGTAACATAAAGAAAATATCTGAAGAAAAATTACCAGCCATTTTTATATATACTCCAAATAACCAGTTACATTTAAACTGTGGGGCTGTTCAGAAATATCTGGGAACAATTTGCATCTTTAAGTACTGGAGTAGGAATTTAGAAAAAAAATCAAAAAATCAAGTGTTTCTGAAGACCTTATTTTTTTTCAGTTTATATGTGAAATTAATGACTGACTCAACTGTAATGGAGGAGGCTTGAGATCAAAAGGAATTATAATTTGTTGAATTTGTAATAAGGCCAGATCATCATTTTTACAGATTAAATCCCAGACTAGAGTAGTTCCTGTGTTGGCTGCAGTTGTAACTGCTCAAGCTGTGCTGTTCCATTAAGGGCAGTAATAGAGTTAGGAGGAATTTTGGGAAGTTTGCTCTCAGTGGTTGATAGAGATTGTTTAATGCCACTTGGGTCTGCAGAAAAAACTCTCTGGGAGGCTGAAGACTCATTCTTAACTAAGACTTGTAGGAAGAATAAGAGGATAAGAATCTGGGAACTAGATTTTCAGTCTTTGAGTTCCTCTGTTCCACGAAAGAGCATCGCCTTAGATGATGCTAAGACATGAGGTTAAATAAAACATTGTTTTTAGTATACATTAGGAAAATAACATTTGATATGTGTAAATGGAATAAAGTTTACCATGTTATCATTATGTGGTTAGTCCCAATGATAAAATAAATTTAACGGCATTTATTTAATCAGTTAATTATATTTGGCCTGTCTAGCTAGTGAGTTCACTGGAAGACTATGACTAAATTTCTGGTTATAATACTAAAAATGCATTATTTTTTCTGCTAAAAATAATGATAATATTTTATAATTTTCCTACTAGACTGTGAACTGTATGTCATCTCCTAAGATGATGAAGGTAAAAGTACATTCCCATGCTGTATCCTCACAGAAGAGGAGTAGGAAATAATATCCAGAACATTCTGCAATTGCTAAAAACTGTATGTTGCTGGAGGATTTTATTAACAGTTACTATAAGCAAATATTTGGTAGCAAATATTTCTTTGAATAAGGTGCTCAGGTGGGAAGAAATCAGGAAAGTAATAAGGCGTAGCACAGCAGCTTTGCTCTAATTTGTGAACATTCGTGGCTGAAACTAGTCATCAGGGTTTATCAGACCAAACCTTTTCTGCTGTCTTCTAAAAGCAGATCTCTTCAATGTCTGCTGGACTGCTGCTTTCAGGTTTTCATCCCTTGCTTCCTTCCAGACATACTTTAGTGGTCTTTGCTATTTCCTATTTTATTAAAATATATTGCTGGGCATCTTGGTTTTTTCCTACTCAATTACTTAAAAACAGTATCTGAAAATACACTTTATTTATAATGGGAAGAAACACGTAGACAAGGCAACTTGTGTTTGTTGTTTCCCTAAAATACAGGAAAGCTGCTTCATTTCTGGGAAAGCTTCTATAGGAGTGAGTCAGAGGCATCTCATCCACTGCAGCTGAAGGAATATTGTTCTATCCCATGGATGTAGTGTTCACTCCTGAACTACCAGATGTTAGGGATGGAGAGCTGTAGATAGACTTTTGATGCAGACCATGGAACGCTTAAGGTTGGAAAGTTTGGAAAAGCCCTCCAAGGCCATGAAGTCCAACTGTTACTGCAGTCCCACCACCATGTTCACAGCTGTGTCCTCATACTCTACATCCACACATTCTCTGATCATTTCCAAAGATGGAGATTCCACCACTTCCCTGGGCATCCTTTCCCAATGATTGACAATCCTTTGTGTGCAGAAATTTTCCCTAATATCTAATCTAAAACTCCCCCAGTGCACCTTGAGGCCATTGAGCACATCAGTTTGTTCTCCCCGGTATTTGAAAGTGACTGCTGCATACATCAGCATTTGATTAAGAGATTGCCCCAAGTAGATCAGCCTTATGTAACAAATGATCTACCCATAAAAATAAAAGTTTCCTAATAATCTTTTGGTATTTTAGCATCAGCTAATTTTCTGCTGAGGAGAGCAGAATGTGATTAAGGCAGCGGAAAACATTTTATGGTGTGACAGGTGGTCATGAAATTATATTAGCATTTAAATGACAAAAATGAAACCTTTCCTTTCCTGGTCTGAGAATGTCAAAAAGTGAAGCATCAGGATTCATCCTCTCCTCCCATTTCCCCTGGGTTATATTTTACTTTAAAAACAGCTGTTAATTCTGTCTCACAAATTATGAAGGATCTAAAAGAGAGTGTTGTGACTTGCTGTAGATACTACTAGAAAATATTTTCCATCTGTGTGACATATTTTAAAAAAGCCCTCAGCCACTTAGAGAGCCAGCTCTGGGAACTTAATCGGATGTTGTTAACTAGGAATCAACTCTAGGGAGTGTTGAGATCACCGTGGTATTTATTTTAAGTGAGTGTATGAATGATTCCTGAGCTGCTCTTCTGGAAAACGAAGCAAACCCCTGCTTTAGAGGTCGCCTCTAATTACAGATCAAAAAATGACTGCAGATAACTTAATCAAAAATATAAATAACTCATCAGTACGAGTCCAGTGGCTTTGTCTTATAATTAGTCCCATTCAAAGGCTCCTTGAAGTCAAATGACAGTTGGGTCTCCTGCCTCAAACTTCACAAATGAACCAGTAGTTTCAAGCTGATGCTCCCTTTGAACTGCTCTCCCAGGATAAATTACTGATGGCCTAAATGTTACATTTACATTTATTATTCTCTATTACCAAGAATATGTGAACGTGCAAAAGATTAAAGCAGCAATTACTGAAGTTAGAACACTGGAAATGAAGTTCAAACACCAGAAATTAATGTTTAGGAAAACAGAAAAGACAGTCACCTGAGGCTAGCTTTAACTAAATAAAATCAGTGGCTTCTGCATCTAAGAGGACATTTACAAGGGATCGTTTCTGTGCTCATGAATTTTTGAGTGAACTACTGGTAGCTTGGGCAGTTGGGTTTGGATCCAGTGTGGATAAGGCCTTGCTGATCAAGCTCAAAAGGTTGACCAGGAGTACTGGGCCTTGGCAGGTGTAACAGCATCAGAGGGAATAAACTTGTCCTAGTAGTTGTTCTCCTTTAGGAAAGGTTTTCATGAGTGATAGTGAAGTTGTTGATTTTTTTTTTATTATTTTTTTTAATCATGGTTACCTTTCTGGTTTGCTTTTTTGTTTTCTTTGTTTCATAAGTTGCTGTCTTGTTCTATTATTGAATTTGTTTTCCTTGAAAGACAAAACTCAATTCATGGAGTCCCTGTCAGTTTAACTGGGTTTTCTCAATTTTGGAAGGAGAGGATGAAAATGGGGGATGTTCAGAGAAAGGAAATTGTTTGGAGTGAGTTTGGGTCTCTCTACACTCTAAACTGTTCCTGTGTCATCTTGTCAGCAGCTCCATAGAGCAGAAATTCATCCAGGCTCTGTGTATGGAATGCAACCCATCAGGGCAGGGGATGCACCCAGCCTGCCCAGCAGGGGGAAATGCACCATGGTGCCAGTGCAAATGTGCACTCAGCCTTCTCCAGTCATTCTGAGGCTCTGGAAAACTTGGCAGAAAAGGCACATGTGCCTTTGCAAGAGAGTGGCTGCACAGGGGGAACAGAGCAGTTGACATGCCTTGGGCTCATTAACAGAAAATGGGCTCATGTGGTGCATGTGTGTGGCTGTTGTCTGCTCCATCCACATACTGATGGGGACTCACATTGTGGCCACTGATGGGGTTGTTTTTCAAACACTTCTCTTCACTTTTAAAATGATGAAATTCAATTCCCATAGTTATTAAGAGCTAAAAATAATGATTTGCTCACACTCTGCATTGTAGTAGCAGGCACAGCAGAATATTGATCTGCACTCTGTGTCATATTGTATTTACAGTAGGGTCTGATCGATGTGCTATTTCTGAACCCATGGCTCTCGTATGTATGAAATTGGGGGATTTCATTGTAAGACTAATGTACATGGGCAAATCACAGTGTCGTTCAGGGTGCTGCACATGAGCTGGATGAAGCAATGAAAAGATCAGCTTTGTATGTCTTCTTATTTTTAAATGGCCTTGATTTT
>VXBU01000374.1:134239-165525 GCA_013400315.1 Bombycilla garrulus | reverse complement strand
ATTTTTTTTTTTTTTTTTTTTTTTTTGTCTAGTAAACAGAAACACCAGTGCAACTGGCACTGTGTAAAAGCAGAGTAAGAGACTCCTTATCACACAAACCTTGCAGTAAGTGCTGACAGTCAGACTTGCAGGATGAGCAAGTGATGAAAGCAATGGAACGACCTTGCTCAGGTCACCAAAAAGTCAGCTACAACTCTGAGGATAGACCACTTTCCTTATCCAGGGTATCAGTATTTAATCCCCCAGTGATATAAGTGGAAAGTCTTGGGTTTTGCTAAACTATATCAAGAGAATAATTTTGAGAATATCAATGGAGTTAAAGTGATGCTGTGCTAAAACAGTGATAAGTTTGCTCTATAATTTTTGAGTATTTTCTCTTTAAGAGAATAAAGTGCCACTAACAGCTGCTTGAGAACCTCGGTCTCCAAAGGACTGTCAATAAAGGCCAGAAATAAGAATTTAACAAAGAGAACATATTGCTATTGAGGGTCATGGTTATCGTGCTGTATTGATGTGGATGCTCCCCAAAAGAGAAAATAGAGTGATTGAAGAGGGTATTTCAGTTGTTCTCCACTCCAGTTCTAATAGGTAGGAAAAGAGATTGAGGCTAACAGTGATGCACTGAAAAAAAGTCTTTTGGGGACCCTTTTAAAAATTGATTTTGATAGTACATCCCAATATGTGTATAAATATGTCTGTTTCTGGTTTGACTGTCTTCTGTTAGTGTTCTTCATATGAGTTTCAGTCAGTCTGGTTTATTGTTATGTTGAACAAATAATAATAGTATTAAGGTGTCAATTTGGGTTCATAAATTTGCTGTAACTTTTGAGACATGTCTTAATTTTCTAAATAGCCGAAGCCATAATTTTTGACCATCTAGATGTACGTGTATTTTCTTATTAAAAATCTCCACCTGGTTCTTACAGTACTCACTTAAAATTGCAACTGATACTGTAATCTTTAGTGATTTCCTGCTGACCATCCAAACTGCATGTGATGAACCTGATCCAAAGGGGTTTTCCTTTTCAGAGGATAACTGCCAAATGCATGAAAAACTCCAGATCTTTGGGTGGGAGAGGTGGGGTTTGAAGGTCCTTAAGTTTTGTTCGGAATAAGTGCATTGTAAAAGCTACATCTAACCTGTGCCCAGGGCAAATGTGGAGGTTCCAACCTAGGCTGCTTGGAGCTGACAACTGAATTCTAATTTCTTGTGGATTATCAAAGTCTAAAGAAAAGTAAGAAGCATTTTTTTTAGGTGCCTCTGTTTTCGTTCAGGCATACAATTCAAGGTTAACATCCTGAGAATAAGAATGCACAACACAACTCAGATTTGAAAGGATCTTAGAGACAGGAATGGTGGTTTTTAAAAGATTATGTAAACTATTGCCCTGTAACTGCGGGTGCTGTTGGGAAACAAGCTCTGAGTAGCAAGTTTTCCTGCGCAGCTAATGAGCCTTTTTCTGAAATAAGAAGGTAAAGCTTCAGAAACAATGTAGCTGTACGAACTCAGTGTTGCTGAAGAAATGTGCATAAACTAAACTGGTTTAGAAAAGGAAGTATGAATCCTTTCAGAAAAAAATGTGTAGAAATGAAGAGAAGTTGCGGTTGTTTGCATTTTTAAATGTTCTCTTTCCGCAATCACCCACAGTACTCTCAGATATGGGCAAAAGCTTGTATATACAAAAGTGCTATCATATAAACTACAAAGTGCAGGTAATATAAATGCAAACTCTCTGGCTCCAGAATTAAACAAATACATGTTTCTATTCACACTGATCAGTGTTTATTTTGTTATTTGGTGTATTTGCAGAACATTTGTATCATTATACATAAGTTATATGAGAAGACAGGCTAAACTCTGCTCAATTTAAGGAATTGATTCCATTAAACTTAGTAGGACTGTTTCAGCAAATAAATGTGGGCAGTGTTTGACACAGAAAGCCTTTACAAACAATTCTAAATTATATGGGGTCGTACTTCAGCTAGTATAAATCACTATTTCCATTAGCACTATTTTCAAAAGATTTATGCTGATTTATGCTTAGAGGTTCTGGCTCTGCATCTGTAGTTAGTTCAGTGAAATAAAGATTCTTTCCTGTATTTCTTTTTCTTTTATAGGAAATGTAGCAGAATTTAGACAAATCTATGTAACTTGTAGTATTCTAAAATATTTTATTTCCATGCAAATATAAGGAGATGAGAATTTCAGTACTTAGGCCACAGATATATAAATTTATATCTGTACATATATCTATGTGTGTACATGCATTGAAATTTACCATTTCACAGTCAGAAAGAGGTCAGAGACCTGCTTCTAGAGAACTAGTCAAAGACTTTAATTTAAATAATTAAATTTGAAACCATCTTCTTTCATTAATGGAACAGACATAAATAACCCTGAATAAAAGAGATACTGTCCTGAATTACTGAAACTGCAGAATATTCTGGGTATGGAATATCTTGTAGCATCAGAATTACAGCAGTATGCATGTGGATGTGTGTGCTTTCTCCTACCCCACTGTGCCTCAGATTGAGATGCTCTGAAGTGCTTGGCATCAAACATAATGCTGTTTGCATGAGGCACCAGAACTCTTCCCGTAACGTGCCATGAATTTTCCAGAGCACTCCAGATGTTACTAGAGCTTGGCACAAGCCCAGTCCCAACAGTCAGAGGAGCTCTGAAGATAGAGGTCTTGACAGTATTCCAATGTGCACAGCTTTCCACAATTCTCTGGAGCAAAAATAATCCACATACTCTACCAAATCCTTGGTGCCACTTAGTTCTCTTTATAGCCTTTTAAAAAGTCTGTCAGATCTAAGACTTCAGTTCTGGTTTGGGTTTTCTAACTGGTGTTGTAATCTACATCTTGTGCCTACTCCTTTCTCTGAAGACAACAAGAGTTGATTGTAAAGTGCTTGGAGGGTACACATGTCAAATCTTCCACTTGTATACATGATACTGAATTGGCCTCTGAATTCAGGTGCTTCATTACAGAAAAGGTCAAAAGCCAACTAAAAGCAATTTAGATCTGACAGCTTCCAAGAATCGCTTTCTGAAATAGAAAGTAATTTATATTTTTTCCCACTTTGATTAAATCTTTCCCTGATGGCATTTATTTTGCTTTATCTTTTTAAGTGGAAATATTGCTCATGGCAGAAGAGGAGCCCTTAGTTTTATTTAGGTTGAACACACCTCTGGAAAAGGGCACATCTGAAGAAGCAGGCTCTGGGGAAGAGAAGGTACTCACCTGTAACAGACAGAAACAGATTAGGTTCTTTAGTACATTATTGCTTTCCCCTCACTGAAGGGTGATTGTGTGGGAAGAAATGTTTGAAGACACTTCAGCTCTTCCAGACAGTGAAGGTGAGGGTCATATTTCTGATGAAAATAGAAGAGTTGGGGCATTGTTCTTGCAAATGCTTAAAAGGTTGGAGAGTGTTTGAGCTAGCAGATATGACTCTGTGTGCTGGGTGTGAGTTTTTGGAGGGGCCTGGAGGGCTGGGCAGAGGGCAGGTTGACAAACAGGGCAGCAACTCTTTGTCTGGGCTGCTCTGTGCTCAGATAAAGCAGGAGAACCCAGCAGCACTTTCATAACAGGCAATAGAACAGCAAACTTGAAAAAAAAGCCCCAGGCAAGGGCTGACCTGGAGCTGATGAGCCCCCATCACAAATCCCTCAGAAATTGCTTTAGTTTAATTTTATTAATATCAAGTTTCCAGCCTTTGAGGCTACAGGTGAAATGTGTGTGAAAACCCTTGCTAATTCTACAGACAAAAATCCCCATGCTGTGTAATTAACAATGTAGGATTTACCAGCGGGAAGTTAAGGACACAAGGAAAAAAATAACTTATGAGTCCTTGTCTACATCCTGGCACATGTCTAGAACTATTTGAAGGTTAGAAAACTCCCAAGAAATCTCTTTAGGTTAATGCTGTTGCTTCTCAGCAAACTTGTGGTCTTATTCCTGGCACTACTTTTCACAAACAGAGTTTTTGCAGAGTGGCAGACGAGGCTTTATCAACCTTCAAGGCAGCAATGGACAAAGGAGAGGGACTACCTACCTGTGGTAGCAAACTTAACTTGTGAGCAGGAAGCTCTGAAAAGAGAAAAGTGAGGAAGTTTCTATTTAGAAGGTGGGGGAGGGCTTTCAGTTCATTTGATATCTCTTAGGTTCACCCTAAATGCAGACTGCATCTTTCTCACTGGAAGATCTTACAGCCCTGTGCTGCAGCTTCTCGTTAGGTGGCAAAAAATGAGCCCTCCCATGTAGTGTCGGTCTGATATGTGCCAGGATCTGCTCTTCTCTCTGAAATGAGCAGCGGTGTCCATCCCTCTTGGGATGATGCTGGGGAAGGATCCAGGGTGAGGAGAACACTACTGGCACAGCCATGGGCTTTGCTGCAGGAGGATCTAATGAAACTCCTCACTTGGAAACTCTAAGGAAGTGCTTTTGTGAACTGTGCTGTTTTTTGAGAAGTGTGTCCAAAAAGGCAAATGGTATCTGAGCAGCCTCCCTGCACATATCAGTATCCACATTTGCTGATAAATGTTTCATTCGCAGGGCATTTTCTCTGTTCCTTTAACCTAATTGGCAATAATGTTCCACATCAAGTGATGCTGCTCTACTTAGGTGGAACTGCCATGTTTAAAATGAATTTGTAGGATCCCTGTTGTCAAGTGAAAAGGATCTTCTACTGTTGTAATACTAAAAGTCAAGTATGATCTGACTGTACAGAGCAAGCAGTATGTCCTGTTGGCAGTTTTTCCTTGGGCTTGGTGATAAAACACTGCAAAATGTTTGTTCAGGCCCAGGTGACTAATATGAGCTGAGAGATTATAAACTGCACACAGATTTTAAAAAACTCAACCAGAACACAGAACTTTGTATGTTTTATGGATTCAGAGAATGTTTTCTTTCTGCTAGAAAGGGCTAGACTTGACAGCCTCTGTAACAGAATGACTTAAAAAAACTTCTCTAATTGCTCTAATTACTTCTGTGATCTTATAAAAAATAGACTGAAGGCAAGTAGCTACACCATCCCCTGCATAGAAAATGTAATGTTTTTTTTCAGATTACTGCTGAAAATGTAATCAGAAGTAATCATTTGAGGTGTGATAGGCAAAGTGATGTGTTTAGGTAAAGGAAATAGTTCTTACTAAGGAGTTAATTTATGAGTATACACTGGATATAATTATAGGTAAGATGTATTAGCTTTGAGTTAACTTGTAGGGGCATCCTGCAATTAGAATGGGATGGGAAATGGTTCCAATAAAGCAACCATGAGGGTTTTGACAATGCAGTATTCCTTTCTAGCTTTAGTTAAAGTCAATACCATGCAGAAACACACCTGCTTTAAGGGAGCCTTTTGACTGGTAGGTTAATGAGGAGCGGGTTGAAATCTTTGGTCCATCTCAGAAAAAAGATTAATTTAGACCTCTGACTTGTAATTGAGTGGACTTTTGCTGAACTGTTGTTTCTTTGGGAGAATGTTCCTCAGTCCACAAACACAGTAAAACAAATGAAGGTTCTCCTGGTTCATCTTTTATTTGTTCCTAGTATGACATAATTTGACATAATGATATTATTGCTATGCTATAAATAGAGATTTCTATAGACAATAGCATCAGAATAGCACCCACAGTGCCATTTTGGGCATAAAGTCACCAGCATACATATATATTATTAATGTTAATGTAGAGGTCTAGAAGGAAGTTGTACATGAGGACAGTAAATAATAATTCACAATCCATATTTTCATGCATTTTATCATTGGAATATTACTACAAACCAGAAATTTACTTCTAGAGCAAAAATATATCTCTTGTGACTTCTTCCCTCACTCCCCCATAGTTTTTATCACAGATACAGTGATTTCTGCTCATTCCAGGGAGAAAACCATATGCTTTGAGAGCAGTGATCTTTTTGACCTCTGTGTGGGACTACCTGAAGCAACGTGGTCCAGGACAGTCACTTTATGGAGTTCAGCAGCAAGAAATCCTGTGTGTTTAGGAACACCAGCATCAATACCTGGTGGTGTGCAGCTTGCATCGTGTTTATGTACTGACTAGGCTGGGGTGGAGGAACCAGTATTTTGGCACTATTTTATTCTTTTTAAAAATCTCTTCTTAACACCAGAGCAAACTCAGGCATGGATATAAATATCTCTTTGTCTGGGGTTGAAGACAGGTATCTGCTGGGGAAGGCAGGAGCCTCCCTTGGAAACTCCCCTCCTCCCGAATTATTAAAATTAAGCGGCCTTCAGACAAGATATGGGGAGGAATAATAGTCCTTTACTAATGGGTATAACAAGATACAAATGAGCAATAACTACGGTATTAACAACAACAACAGCTATTAAAAAAAATCAGGGACCCCCGCGGCAAAGATGGGAAGAGGGATGGGGGTGTTGCCCGTAGATCAAGAACACAAACTAACAGAGTGTCAGTTTATGCGGTGCTTTATTCGGGGCCCGGGGATCTGAGGACTAACGNTTAGCCTAACTACTACTACTGCCACTAAAATATCCTAAGTTTTGTTTCTATTTGCAACAGGGGGAGCTTTGCTTCACAAACCCCCGGCCATAGGTGCTCCGACAGGCCTCTGAGGAGAAGGGAAGAACTCAGAGATGGAACACAGGAGTCCTGGTGCAGGGCTGGATGAGATTGGTGAGATGGGTCAGCTGTTCTTCCTGCAGTTTTAGCAGAGCGTCCCAGCAGGGCAGTGCGTTGTGTGGCCCGAGCGAGCAGAAGCAGCCGCCACAGAGGAAGCTCTGTCCCGGTTAAAAAAAACGAGCCTCTGTCCCACTCCGCTACCACAGCTCTGAGAGCCTTCCCCATGCCAGAGTGCAAACACACCCCCCATCTGCCTCCTCCCCCCTTCCCGCCCTGGACGGCTGAGGTCCTTTTGTCTTGCAAAATAGCCTAAAGTGTCCGCCATTCCCAGCAACAAATGGGATAAAATTCTATAGGTGAAAAAAACCCAAAAGGACTCACACCCAACTCCCAACACTTTTTAAGGAGTGGGATGTTTGCAAGTAGAGCTACATTGGATCTTCACGGGGAATTTGAATGTCAGATGCCAGTGGATGTCTGCAGTCCTACTGAAGGAGTCTGATATCTCAAATCTGAGGTATTTCTAGCCCACTGGTAATCAGGGACATAGAAGATGCTGGAAGATTTTCTGCTCATACCACACTGAGGTATTTTCTGTCTACTTATTGATTAGCTCAATTTATTTCACTTGTCTCCTGAGCATTGAATGTTTTCCAGAATCTGAAGAATAACTTGAGAATATCTAAAATTTGTAAAAATATCAATGATATGATGGTATATTTTTTACTTAATGAAGCTTTAAATCGCTTTTTTCCCTAGCCTGAGATGGCACCTAAAAAGAGTATTCAGTTTCACTCAACAAAAACCTGATAAAAATTTGTAGCAACTGGTTTTAGTGCTTGATTTTTTTTGCAACAGCTGAAAACTAGGCTTAGTGGATGAAGGCTTATTTCAGAATCATGAAAGTAGTTTTTCTGTTGAAAGTCAGGTCTCAGTTCAGTGGGAAGTTGCACCTGCTGCCTCCAAACACAAAATGTGCCCAGGACTTCTGACAATCTCTTAGTGCTCACCACTTATTGAGATTAAACACTAGGAAACAAGTTCTCTTGAAGTGCAAGTTCCACATGTTCTTTCTCAACTGTACAATGGGCCTGCTCCTGGTGTTAAGTCTGGAAGATCACTCTAAGGTGGAGCTCCATATAAAAAAATGTAGTTTTGATACCTTCATCAGCAATGGTGATGCTGAAAAAAGAAAGAGAAGATTAAACCTTCCCAAAGCTTTCTCAAATTGATCCGAAAGAACTTAATACTCTTGGCAGCCTTTCTTGGAGTTTTACTGGACATGTAATGCATGTTTGAGTGAAGTCAGGCTGTCCTTTTTGCCAAACTGAACTTGTAGACAGGTTCCCCAGCTAGAGAGAGCTCACCTCTGGTGACAGGGCTGTAGGACAGGTGTCCTTATTGCCTGTGCTGGAAGTGACTGAGGAAGAACAAAGGAGGATTTCTTTGAATGCTAACATTATCTTTCATCACGTTGGCCATGTCAGCTTCTAGAGCTCGTTAAGAACAGGAAAAGACAGAATTCACCAGATGCCTGCAGAGCCAGTCAGCAGACTGGATACTTTCTCCCTAGCCCACATGTGTATTAGGGGAATTTTTCTCAGGTAAAAATTGATCAAAAGCTGCCAATTATGCATGATTTGAACATCATCAGATACATTCCTGCAGCAGTGGAAATTGGTTGTGGCACAGATATTCTTCTAAATATGCAAAAGTCTTTTACTTTAAAGTAAAATGTTTAAAATAACAGGAAATATTGCAGTTGTCAGTCCATGTTTCCTTTCAGAAACCAAAGGCAGCCAGAGCTTAGCCACAAAGTAATGAAAGGTGCATGAATCTAAGACTTTTCACTCCTGAAATGTGGGTCGCTGGAAGTCACATCTTCAAAGGTTTCTATTTATAACAGAAAGGACCTCACAACTGCGGAGATTTCTACTCCCTTTGGGAGTGGACAAAGTGATCTGAGGTGCTGTGAAATACCCTCCCCCTTGTTCCCGCACAACAAATAGGTTTTTGGTGTCTCTTATATAACCTAACACATCCAAAGTCTAGGCTTGCTCAAATTCAAACCCTTCCTGGTCCTTAAGGTTTAACCCTGGTCACAATTATTCCTCTTTTACATCATCGTCCACTGGACTCGTGGCAGATCTGATTCTGCAGCCATGTAAGCAGGTCTAAGCTTTCTAAGCTTCCAGCCATTTGTATAAAAGTGCATTCTTTCGTGAAGGATGAATACTTTTTGTTTATTTGTATTTACTGTGCCCAGTTGCATAGCAGAAAGACTTTTTTTCTTTTTAACTGGTTATTTTTAATCTAATTGTTTAGATTCACTATGATCTAATAACCATTTTGTTTAATTTAGGAAATAATTAGAGATTTCCTGGTTACCTTTTGACAGACAAATCTGATTCAGCTCTAGTTATCACACTGAGTTAGGGCTAGCATTGGGAGTTCATTGGTACACAATTTAAGCTGTGATTTTTATGGTGTCAATGGTGATGAATCTTCCTGGATAAAATAAGGTGGATAACAGATTAGTACATCCACTCCCCTTTCCCTGGAGCCATGGAAGAGGATTCCAGGCTATTAATCAGAAAGCCCTTTGACACGGCATGTGCTTAGAAACTGGGAGATGTATGGCAAATTGAAGCATTTCAAGACTGAATACAGATGTTTATTTCATATCTTGTTGCTGCGCTAAATCCTTTTTCTATACACTTCAGCATTGCCAGGCAAATTATTTAAGATTTTAGAGATCCAGGGCTGGTAGGTGCAGTACTGGCTGCTTGCCTTTGGCTCTGATTTTTACACAGAAAGTTGAATCCAGCAGTGGTACAGTCTGAGGCATATGAAAGTACCACTGTACCACGCAAAATAACTGTGTTCTGTCTTGATGTGTGTTAGATGTAATGTATGAAAGTCTGGGATGAATATATTAAAGATCTTGTATTATTTTATTTATTTTTTTAATCAAGGTTTAAAAATGGATTAAACTGTGTAAGAACAAATTGATGCTGAAGGAGAGCATGCGTCAATAATTAGAGCAGAGGCCTAGGATTCAGGAGGACTCTCTTGCTTGCTCTTTCTTCCTCTTCCTTTGAAATGAATAAATCATGTGAGGCTAGACATGGGATTTCTGAGAAACACCTAGGAAAGTTAGACTCCAGCTTGGCTTTTGTCTTGTCTTCTATCTTTGTAAGGTGTTAACCTGTTGTGTGTAGAGGGTTTTAATACTTCCCTGCCTCAAAACAATACAGGCCTTTCAAATGCTGTATTTCTGTGGTGCACACAAGCCTTTAAGACCTTTAGCTTTGAATGACAATATCATTATAAAACAGTGTACCAAGAGCTTAAAAAAATAACTAGGGCTGAAATATTCCATCACCTCTCTTTAATTTCATTTAATTTCTTCAAGTGAGATTCTCCATTTGGTACCAATTTCTATTGATTCTGTCTTTTTCAGGGAAATTGTCATGATGTTTTACCATTTCAAGTGTTTAAACAGTGAACATTTTTGTAACATGGAATATGAGATCTTGTTTGTACATTGTATGTGTTCTGGTGTTTATTCAGGGTATGTCTGTGGGCTTGTGGTTAGGTGTCTCAGGTTGAAGACAGGTATCTGCTGGGAAAGGCAGAACCCTCCCTCAGAACCCCCCCCCTCTCCGAATTACTGAAATTAAGCGGCCTTCAGGCAAGATATGGGGAGGAATAACAGTCCTTTACTAATGAGTATAGCAAGATACAAATGAACAATAACTACGGTATTAACAACAACAACAACTACAAAGAAAAAAAGAAAAAAAAAAGGTCAGGGTCACCGCCACCCTGCGGCAAAGCCGGCAAGAGGGATGGGGAAGGCCTTGCTTCACAAACCCCGTAGGCAGTCTGTAGTCGTAGATGGCTCCGACGGGCCCCTCTGAGGAGAACGGAAGAAACTCCCCAGATGGAATGCAGGAGTTCTGGTGCAGGGATGGATCAGATGGGTCACTGTTCTTCCCACAATCTCAGCGGCATCCCAGCAGGGCAAGCAGAAGCAGCAGCAGCAGGAAAAAAAAAAACGGCCTTTTCTTTTCCAAGCAACCACAGCTCTGAGTGTCCTCTCTCCTCCAAAAACTAACGTGGCGATGACCCTTCTTCCTTTCCTCCCCCTTCCCGGCTTGGCAAGCCTTTGTCTTGAAAATACACTTAAGCATCAGCCATCAAGTTCCCCCCCAACAAATGGGACAAAATTCTATAGGCAAAGAGAACACACACAAAAAAAAAGGGACAACACCCCAACCCCTCACAGGGAGTCAGTCAAAGCCCTTTTCCAATTGCTTCATTCTGGGGAGAGGAATCAGACATAGAAGAGCAAATTGTGTCCTGTGTTTCTGGGCTGTCAAAAATGGCAACTATTGCTACCCCAGCAAGCTCTTCTCAAAAGTATTTTTTTTTCTGATTTTTAAGTTATTTGGTGATCTCTACAAACAGAGCAATGCTTTTCTACCTGAAGTTTCTCATGATGCCAGCTGTGCTTAGAGCTGTTTCTTGTAATGCTGGAAAGGGGGAAAAAGTAAATCAATGCAACTACTGAATTTTCAAGTAGGATTCAGTTTGTGACTTATTTGCAGTAGTAACCACTGCTAAAGGGCAATCTTTCATTTGGACACCTGCTTTTATTCAGAGCTATGAAATCTGGAATTAGAGTCCAATCATCTTTGGTAATGCTTTCCGAACCATGCTGGAAGACATCCTCACGCTCAGAATGTCACCAGGCTCTGCCCTGCCGTATTGCAGCTGCTCCTGGAAGCGCCTCCCTGTTGGATCTGCCTATGTGGTGATTGCCTGACATGACAATGTCTGAGTGTTTTGGGTTAGTAAAAACACCTGTCTCAAGGATCAATGTCATCCAGATTGCTGAGAGAGTATGGGGAGGGGAGGGGAGGGCAGCAGCAACAATCCCAGCAGGCTGTAAACTCTGCTGGGGTGATGATGTGTGGTTAAAGGCACAGAGCTGGATCACAGAGCACTCTTGGTGCTATTCAGCTGAAACCAAGCCATGGGACCACAGTCTGAGGCATCCTATGAGACATTTTCATGTGCATCAGCCTAGATATTTTCCCTTGAATGTTAAGGCTTTAGCAGTTCCCCTTACAGCCAAAAGGAATTCTGACTTTTATAATAAAAATTGCCTTGGATGCTTTGTACCAATGAATAGTTGCATGTGCATATCCAGAAGACTGTTGCAATTGCATTGTAAATGCAAATGCCTCCCTTATATATCCTGTACATTTTTGAAAGTGGAGAGACAAAAATACAGCCCCAGAGGATTCTGTCCTCTTTGTCGCTTATGGATGTACATTTTTCTTTAGGTATGTTAAAGAAAGTCTCTAACCCTTCCAGCTGGCTTTGGCTCATTGCTTTCTTGCTTCCTGTCTTACTGTAAATGTTCTTCTGCTCACTTCTTCCTGGCACACACAGTTTCTCTTAGGCTGAGTTTTAATTCTTAATCATATGTCTTGTACCTTATTTATAGTAGGGGAAATTGTGTCTCCAGATCGACACACAGAAGGAACTTTCCATACACCAGTGATTTTTCTTACGTTTGGCTCAGCTGTCCCCACAGCATCCCAAGTTATCAGCTCCGTGCTTATACGTGTCTGCATTGGGAAAGCAGTGACAAAACTGGCAGGTAGCCAGCAAAGAGGAGATAGAAAGCTTGTGAAGAAAAGAGAGCAAAGCCCGCCTGTTTCATTCTCTTGCAGAGCCTTCATTTTGACAAAATAAGAATAGGTTCTAGTTAATTACCATATGTGGCTGTGCATTTGTATACATATAAATATAGATGCACACATAAATGCATACATACTCTCATATATATGAACATGTGTGTGCCTTTATCTGTATGTGAATATGTGAGAGCCCTTCCACAGAGGGCTCTCACAATGTGTTTCTTCCCATCCATACCTTTCTAAGCTCTCATCTTCTCCCTGAAAAACTGCAGATAACAGCTAAGGAGACCTGTAGTTAGAAACAGCTCCTCTAGAGAAATAGCTGCATTATACAACATGGTATCATATAAAGATCTGTAAAACAATGGTCTGTGAGCTTTGTGTTGAAAGCTGGTGCAAAAAGGCTCTGGTTGACATCTAGAAATCTTGAATCAACCCATTTTTTGGGGGGTGAGAGATGAATCTTTGCCTGCATTCCTTCTGGGCTGTGCACTCGTTTCTTTTTTAATTCTACCTGTGCTTATTTGTTTTAAGCAGCTCTGCCTGTCAATGCTTTAAATCAATACCATTACAGCTCTATTTGAAAGTAAACTATTTCAAGAGGCTGCCCTACCCTGCAATTATATCATGTGCTAAGTGAGTGAAACTTTCAGAGGTATTGAATGGTTCTGGGTTTGTGTTTTTCTTTTCCATTTTGCCAGATGACATCCACTGATAATGGCCTTAACATGATGGGAAATTAATTGAGAAAGCATTTCTACACTGCCACAATTTTATCATCCATTCTATTGCTGCTATTAGCAGGAATCCATAACCCCGTGGGTGCTTTGAGAGAATCTCTTTTAGCAGAACCCAAGGTGTAGAGGTTACAGGGTTTAGCTCCTTCCATCAGCTGGGTGTCATATCACTGTCGGAAGGAAATTACTACTATAACCATATTTTCTTTTTTTTTTTTTTTTTTTTTTTTTTTTTTAATTTTAGCTTCTAGCCCTGTGCTGTGGGGCAGGAATGGTTTGTAGAGAGCCACTGGGGAGAGCAGAGTGCTCTTGTTCCCTGAAGGCCTCTCTCAGCGAGGTGCTTAGCGGAATCACTGGGCGTTAACACGGTGCACAGCAGCACTTCTGATCTAATGTCTCTGCAAAGTGGTGTAAGGGAGGCACTCCGACCTTCTGGCTCTTCGTGGGGGAGCAGGGGGGGCCAATAATCGTGTTCCACTGTGTCCTTATAGGACACGAAAGAACCCAGACACACACTGCAGCTCAGGTGCTCAGAAGAGAGAAGAGCCGTTTATTTTTTCTGACTCCAGTATTTATAGTTTTCCAAAAGTGACAGTGGATTGGACGGTGGCAGTGCCACCTCTCCAAAGACACTGGACAGACAAACAGTCCATCATTTTTTCTCCTCCTCTATGAAGGAATGCAAAAACACTGAGGTGTTTACAGAAAGTGTGTGAGAAAGTTCTTCACAAATATGTAAATATCAGAAGGCTTAGAAAGTCTTACAAAGATCAGGGTGACACCACTGGATTTGTTTATTAAACTGTGCTTGCTGACTACTATAAAGCGGGGGTTTTCTTGAATCCCCAGCAGCCAACCAGCCTTCCTGAGTTCATAACACTGAGACTGTAAAATAATTCAATTTTCTTCAAAGCCTGTTGTTTCTTCTTCCGCACTCTTAAACAACATTATTAAGTCTTAAGCTGTTTTATAAAGCATGTTACAACTCAGAAGTGGTTTGGAAGAGCTTTTCTATTTATCTTGTGACTTTCACAGGTATTTTGCTTATTTTCTGAGTGTGCCCCTTTTCCCATTCTCCTCCCCCACAATAGGCCAGTAAATTGGGGTAAAATAGTTTTGCTGTCATTTCCTCTGCCACCTGTAGCAATACTCTGTGGAGCTGATTATAGCCATGAATGTGGCATGCTCCACAGCAACCATGCATGCTGGAACCTAAATTTATGTTCACTGAAATGTTATTTTAAAATAATGTGTGCTTAGACAAAAGATAAACTGTTGTGAAAATTCCCCATGTTTCTCTTGAAACTCACTGCTTCTAAGTACATCCTGAAGAACTTCAAACTTAGGATTCTCTTTCCTTTTTCCATTATTTCTAGCCCTGTTCCACTTTGCCATTAACTGGGAAAAGGAAGAGAGGTGAGTTAATTGCAAAAAATAAGATTTTTATTGTCTGAAATGCACCTCTTTTTTAAGTATTATCATTTTTCCCCTTAAAAATCATTCCTGACCCTTCAATCCTATTTGGCATTTTTGATACAGCAGGTGGGATTATTATTGGTCTCTGGCTGCATAGATCCCATGATAATTAAGTAGTAATTACACTTAATTTTTCCTGTGCAGCCAGTTGACATGACTGAGCGCACAGAGGATGCAAATTACTTGTGGGAAAGTGAGATTCTACCAGGTCTTGCCTTCAAAGTGGAATCACAGCTTAAATACAACCCTAAAATGACACTTCCTCCTTGCTTGTTTCTTGTGTGTGACATTTTCTCTCTAGAAAATCGTTCACTCTGTTCAGATTCCCCAGTGGGATTCCTTTTGATTGCTGCTGTAGCGGGGAGAAGTTGGTGTGAGGGGAATTCAGGAGCTCAGAACAAGCGCAGCTTGCTTTGCTCCTTCCTTGTGTAGAAGGAGAGCTCAGGGTGCTCTGTTTCCAAGCACCTGGGTTAAAATAATGTCCTTTGAAGTCCCTCCCCAAGCAACCCCACCACAAGGATGTGCTGTGGCTACGTGTCCAACAGGGTAGTCCCGTGCCAGAGTCATTACTGAAGGTGGCCAAAATTCAAACTGCAATTACAGGGCTGGCACAAATGTCACTGAGGAACTGGGGGCCTAGTACTACCTAAAAACATAGTCCTCTGGATCACATTTTGCAGTAATAGTTCTATCAAAGGGAAAATACTCTTGCAAAATGTTAGAGTGCATCTTCTACAAGCAAAAAAGCATCAAAGAGAACTAGGGATGAATCGTCCTTACTGTTATTTTCTCTATAATGTTACCAGATATTTTGGGACTTTGATGATTTTTTTAAAAGGAGACTTTGGGAAATTTTTTCTTACATCACCTCTGCCATAGGCTAAATGTGGCACATAAGAAGAGCAACATCTTCTTGAGTAAGACACGAAAATACTCCCAAACAAAAGCCATATTGCTTTTTCTAAGCACTGGAAATGAGTGTTTGCAGGAGCAGAGGGAAGAGGGAACATAGTTCCCTGTGGTTTGTTTACAGGAATGTAGTGTAACCATGATAAAGGTGTGATTCAGAGATCTCCTGGCCCATTGTACCCGCCAAAGGAGCTGCAATTACTCAAACTTTTGCTTTTCAGCTATGCAAGGACTTCAGAGCTGTTATTGAGTTCATGCCTTTTCACCACTTGAGTAAAGTTACCTGGTAAAACATCTGTGGGACTCACAGGGGATTGAACCCTTTCAGGACATGAATCTTGGCAAGAAGTCAGTGTGGTGGTGCTCTCCTCATTGCTTCAGTAGTACCCTTCCACCAAGGTATCTTTGAAAGGAAAGAAAACATGTCTTTTGTTTTGACACTAAAAAATGCTTAAATTCCCACGTTCTTTCTTTGCATCATATTTATTAGATTTTTAATTTGTTACTTTGGAAACTGATTGTTGCTCTGTCAACTGCTTGTTGAAGGATTTCCCTTAGGGGGAAACAGAGATTCATATCCATGATCACATATCACAGTATGAATAAGGCTTGCCACACTCCAGTTGACAAGTAGGAAATATTAGTCAATAATGCTGGAATATAATTGGCTTTATTTTCTCACATTGTCACTAGATAAAGCTTCATTCTTAGGGAGCCTGACCTGAGAAACAAGGACATATTTCAAATTCCAACAGGATTAAGTCACTGCATTAAGGAGCTTTGATAGAGATCAAATGTTGCTATTAACTTAAATCTTTTTTTTTTCTCTCAGAATAATCAGTGGTTTCAGATGTGATGGTTATTTTTGTTGCTGTTTGTCTTAAGATATTTAAATGTTTACAATTTTGATTTGTATAACTCACATACAAATAATATCCCTCAAGTTTTATGCCAAACAACATCTGAAGTGCAAGAGAAAGTTACTATAGCTCTTAAAATAATAAAAAAATATAAAATTAAAATGGAAGAAATGCCCTTTTAGTTTTCCTTTCATAGCAGAAGCTATTATTGCCTTTGTTGTTGCTGCATTAAACATATGTTTGAATATGATCTTCTAACTTTCATTGCTGTTGGGTTAGGAACACAAAGAGCATGCCCCCATCCTGATTAGCTACTCTTGTACAGCAGCACAAAAAAAAAAACCAGCAGTGGTAATTTCTCAGCTCATTAGATGCATGTTCATCTTAATAGAACATCAAAGTTAAAAACTGTAATGCCTTCCTCTCATTTAATACTCCAGAGAACATTCACAGTAACCACATGAAAGCAAAAAGGATTTGAACATTGGAGCTGCAAAAGTAGGTGTCTTCATTCCCTCCAGGCAGATAGAGAAGAGAGAGAGAACTGCTTTTTATTCTTGTCCCTGCCTAACTTGCCTTGCTGTGCTAGCCACTGGTCACTGGGGCTGTGTGAATAACAACTTTGACCTCTGCTAGTTTTTCTGGTAGGTCAAATTTTAAATCCACAGTCTGCAAATGTTTGGCACCAGCTGAAGAGCTGAAATAACTTCCAGAGGTTTTACTTTTTACGATTGTGTAGTTCCTGATACAGAGACCCTTCATCATAATGAAAAGCTTGCTGTGTCTTGAAAAAAATTTTGGCAAACCACTGCCCCCCCATCCTTAAAAATCTTATCTTTGCCTAAAGCAGTTATGCCAGCTTAAGCTCCAGGCCTTAAAAAGACCCCATTTCCTGTTGTTTAGGACATAACAGCACTCAATTCACACTATTTACTGCAACAACAGCATTTCCAGAAACTACTTCTAAAAGTATTTCAGAGCTGGGCCTAGCATGAGTTTTTGGGGCGTGTTTCCAGATGCAGCACTCGGCCATGTGTGAATGCCACACTTCCTGGCTCGACTGTGTGCGTGCCGGGCGGGGATGCTCTCCTGGCTTCCCGCCCGGGGTGCACTAGCATGTGCAACTCCATTTGCTCTTGGTTGTAAGAGTGTTGTGCAGCGTGCTGGTTTGAGAGGCTGCCATTCTGCCTCCAACAGAGCCACAGAAGGGAGTGTAATTTGTATTCAATGATTAGCTATGTAGGCTTGTAGGCTGCAGGGTACTAAAATGTTATAGCATGGAGCCCCTATCTCCCAAACCCCAGATTTTCAGTAGATTTTGTTAGCCTCTCCCAGCCACAAAACGGTGGGCTAGGTAAAAATAACTGGTGGTAGCATGAGTGTTCATTCAGGATGGCAAACAAGTTTTTCTTCCAGATCCAAGAAGTTCTCATTTTCTTCCAGTTCTACCACCCACATTAATAAAGAAGCAGCCTTTCTCCTTCCTCCAATATCTCTAAAAGGAAACATTCAATATAGACTATTTTCCATTTCTGTATTTTGTTTAAAAGATTATTTTTATACATATAATTCCTACAATTCATTTATGACAGAGAAATTGATTACATAATTCAGAATAGTTTTGTTTGGTTTTTTTAATATTAGTAGAATAGAGAATTGAAGGAAAAGAACAGACTTTGGAAAAGACATTTTGAGGCAGATGAAAAACTAGCAGTGAAAAGGAATACTGGAATGCTCCTTAAGAAATAGAATGAAAGAAAACAGGGAGGATCCATCCCTTTAAAAGGCATGAATTAACTGGACAAAGCAGAAGAAGCAGGCAGAAAGCATAAGTTCTGCATCTAATTAAACTGATTAAGGCTTTCTGATTTCAGCAAAGTTGTGTGTGTTTATGTCAGCTGGGAGGATTTATCCTTAAAGGGAGCCAATAAGACAATATAAATGAGAAGGTGAATCAGGCTTTGAAATGCCTGTGGATAGGAAATGCCAGTTTGGGGGTAGTGAGACATACAAAAAGGGCTGATGAAAGGGAAGCAGGCTGGGTATGAGAAACTCTCCACTCCTATACAGAGTTTGGACCTGAGTGGACTAAATCCTGTTTTTGTAGTCTTGCTGTCTTAATTTTCTCAACAGTATTTGGCTACAGAGGCCTTTGAATAACAAATATTTTGAAAACTAGGCTCTTGGCTCTAAATCTCTGAAGGACAAGGGAGGAGTGCTGTGTTCAGGTAGTGGAGCTCCATTCTGTGCACAACAGCAGCAACACACATACAATCATGTAGCACTTGTCCAGTGTTTTTCTTTCCTTTTGACAGCTCAGTTTAGTGTCTAGTCTAATTTTTTTTCTATATTGCTTGTACATTAAATATTTTCTTAGGAAAATTGCTAAATAATCTATTGATTGTTGCATTGATGTGTGTTAGAGAAATCCAGTGATCTGGCAGCTACCTTCTGCCTTTGTTCATCATGATCATTACTTGTGCGATAATTTCCTTGTTATATTAGCAAATACTACAGCATTTAAAGGTTCTGTGCTGGCTCTCAGACAGAAAAGATTGGTCTGTGTCAGAACAGTTGGCATTTAAGCAGGATTTGGATTGATCACTGTGATAAGGATGCTTTAATTTTCATGAAGTAATTTTTCAAGATGCACTGAAACAAGTTCTGCTGGATTCATCCCTGGTGAAGGATTACTGAGGACATTTCAGCTAGCCATGTTGTGGAAGAGGTAAACAGACTTTCATAGTGGTTTGTTTTGGCTCAAAATTACAAAAAAATTTAAACTAGTGGCAGTACAGGTTGTTTTGCTCAAGTCATTAGTGCTGCATTGATTTTTAACACTAGTAAGGAATTAATCTGTGTACTTGATGAATTTTGAGGTCTGATTAAAAGAACTTTGGCTTCAGGTTCATGAACCTCCTGTTTGTAATAGCATGGTTTCTTGCAGCGGATGCGTGTGGGTTTGAGACACGGGGAAGGCCAACAGCACAATGGTGGTACCAGATATGGGAGATTTTCTGGCTTGGGAGTCACAGACCTTTCTTTCAAGATTCTCTTGAGGAATACAGAAACATGAAAGAATCATTTCCTATCTAAACCCCAAGCACAGGTTCCTCTATAAAACCTAACAGAGGAGATGAGATGTTCCAGTCCTCCTTTATAATATATAGGGGCTATTCCGTAATGCACACTGCAAATTACATAGTGTCCTGAAAATAGGAGTCTAAAACAAGCAGCCACCTGCTCTGTATGACCTTGTAGAGGGTCTATTCTTTCCCATCTGCTAATCTGTCTGGGTAGTTGTTACAGCCTTTTCCTTCTTTTCTCTTTGCATTTTTTAAATTGAGCTGTAATTTAGCAATTAAATGTTCTCCAGCAATTTCTTTGGACATACACAGCACACTGATGTCCCTGGGCCATAATTTATAAACTGTGCAATGCTGGACTAGTGCTTCTTCCTGAATGGCTGAAAAAGAGATTAAATGGAGAAAGACCCATCAGAGGAGATCAAAATATAACTTTGGACATGTTATAATGAATCTGATGGTGATTCTCCCATTTTTTTTTAATGCAAGGAGACCACAGTTTGGGTGAAGTGGTAGGTAGGGTAACGACTGATATCTGTCTGCGTCACTATATGCCCTTCCTTCTAAGAGAAATAATTATTTTTTTCACAAATTAGCACATTTTTGTGTTTCATTAATGTTTCTCAAATATTCTGAAGACAACGTGATGACAAGGCACTGACAAAAAATCAGAATTGCACAAATTACAACAGGCTGACTTGTAGCGGAGAGAAGGAAAAGCAGAAAATTTGTATGCTTCAGCTGGGAAAGCAGTAAAATCCTGACAAGGAAAATGCCCGTGCTGGTAGTGCAGACAAACCTGCTAGCTGAGCTACCAGCACCGGAGGCTTGGCAGGCCAGGCTGCAGTGCTAAGTACGTGTCATTCCTGCTGGAAGGTGTCATTTTTGTGGCTAGTGTTCATTTTTGTGGAGGCTGTTTTTGGCCAGCGTTTGTGCTTGATGGCAGAAATCATCCAAGTGAGAACACGACAACCGACAGTGACTGCTGCTTCCAGGGGAGCCCTGCTCTCATGAGTCTGTATATTTTAGCAGAAACAAAGCTAAAGGGCACAGATAATCCTGTCAGGATGGCAATAGAAAAACAGGGAACAGGACAGAGCCCTCAGAAAAAGGCCTGTTATTTGTCAATAGGCATTTGTGGTAAGATATTAAAGTCAGTAAATCCATAAGGTGGGGAGCTTCCATATATGCAAGAGAGACAAAAAACTTCTAGCTATGGGGGGTTTTGAGGATGTGCGATCCTTTTTTTTTTTCGGTTTTGTTTTTTGTTCTGTTTTTTTCCTGAGTTTGGGGGTTTTTGTTATTGTGGTTTTTTTATTCCAAAGAAGTCAAAAGATGTAAGAAAATGTAGTTCTACATTTTAATTGCTGAGTACAGAGTTTAATTGTGACTTCTGCTTCCACTTGGTTGTCTGACTAAGCAGTTCTGCATCCCTAAAGGTAAATAGTCCTTGCGCCAAGGACCCTTCTCTGAAGCAACATAAATCAATTATTTCTATATTTCTGGAAATCACTGTACACATTATCAGATGCACAAAAGACTTTACTTCAGGTTTGTATTTGATTCACATAGAACTGTAAAGGTCCCATAAATGTTTGCAGAATTTTCTTTTGTATTTTTGTATTGCTACAGTACAAATTATAAGGGTCTTCAGTGTGCTTTTTTTGTCATGAGAAAAAAAGTGGTTTTCCAGACTGTATTTAATCTGAGTTAGCACTAATTGTGTTGTCTGAATCAATACAGTCTGGAGAGATTATTGCAAGAAAGGGAAGGACACCTTGTTTAATGAAACAGGAGCTGCTCCCTGACTTTGTAAGTCTGGCTAAGATGCCATTATGGAGAGGCAAATATTTAGGCTTAGAGTGTGAATACTTACAAGCTGGTGCCTGCAGAAGACAGTGTGCTCAGCTTCTCTTCTGAGAGATTTATTTCTCTGATTTTCTTATCTCTTCCACAAAGCAAAGTTTATCAGATAGAGAGCAGCATAGAACTGGGAAAGGATGAGTGAGTGGACTGCAGCTTGGTAAGCCCAAGATTCCTCTTTAGACCTGTCTTGTTAAAACCTTTGTGAATTAAGACAATAGAGAACCTACTTTTGTGGCTAATGAAAGTAAAGAAATTGTGAAAGAGGAGGTCTGATGGCCAACTGGAAAATACTCGTCACCCACAATTTTTATGGAAGGGGAAGAAGTGACACAGAAGGAGAAGGATTAGGGGTTGGAAATAGATTATATTTCAGGTCCCTTCCAACCCAGGCTTTTCTATGGTTCTGTAAATTGTGTATCAGCAAGAAATCTTCCTTTTTTCTAGTAAGAAATGTTTCTGCTCCATGGGGTCTAAGAATATATCCCAGCTGACTTCTAAAGCACTTCTCCAGCTGAAATTTTCCTGTCATTATCTTCCTTATATAACAACTTATAGGCTCCTTAATTCAATTTACAATTAAAAAGTGAAAACACTTTAAAAAAAAATACTTCAGCTAGTTTTGTTAAGGCCTTGTTCTTCCTTTAGCTTTAATTTCATCATACTTCTTTTCTAATTAAAATCCAGTTTATTTCTCCCAAGTTGTTAGAAACAAAAGATCGCTTTTCTTATTCACTAGACTAAATCGTATTTCAAAAACAGAACACCCTTTTTTGTCTAATAGGATTTATTACACTATTTTGTATAATCACTGTAAGTAGGAATTGTGTACTACTATTTTAACAAATTTTCCAGTCAGAAACACTGAAAATCCTATTGTTCTTACCAATTAGGAGTGGATCCTACTCTGAGTCACTATCTTTACATAGACATAGAAAATCCTTCATACTGCCTTATTTTTTTCAGTGACACAGGAGCAATTTATTGGGCAAGTCGGTTAAAGACATTACAACAACTGTAGCGGCCTCTTGCCGTGTGTGATGCCCTCTCCATGCAGACATGCAGAGCACTTGTGTGCTCTGGCTTTGTTTAAAACAAAAAAAAAAATCACAATTTACAGATTTGTGAGTTCACTGTTCTCCAGAGTTCCCCCAGCTGAAATGAGAGTCCAGGCATATATTTTAACATTACTGTCTAAAAAGACACTCATTTGTGCAGGTCAGCTTGATTTGAAGTGTCCAGTTCTCACTCCCAAGGTATTATTTCTGAAGGGATAATTTGGGTTATCTTTGTGTGCTATGTTAATTTCACATGGAGCCTCTATTGACTAGAAAATTTTGGGGTGCGCTGCTGCAAACCTGCTCAGACCTGGGAACAGCAGTTGGGAAGTTAACAGAGAATCCTCACCTCCTTTTCACAGCAAGGATTGTTGCTTACATACAGAAGCCTGTATATAATTAGATGGTGAAACCTTTCCAAAAACCTTGTTGCAAGTGGGGTTTTGTCATAGAACCTCAGCAGGCATTAGTAATTAGTATCTTTATATATAATCCTTAACAATTTCCATGTACTGTTGTAGAAGCTGTGTGTTGGAGGTGAGTGAATAATCCATGTTATTGAGAATACATCTGCACTGGAATTACACAGTTCTTTCTAACACTGCAAACATAGGAGCTGGAGACACACATGGAGCCTGGTTCCAGTCTGAAAGTGAGCAGTGCATCATTAGCCTGCTAATTGTCACTCAAGACGTAGTGAAAGCAAAAATTTCACTAATTGTGCTCAAGACAGGTTTCCCAAAGCATTCAATGTGCAGGTGACTTCCTCCTTTTAAGGACCTAATACTGTATCTTTGAAAATTATATCTTTAGAACCCTGGGCAGTTTTGAGATTCTCACTTCCACCAAGGAACAGACTCTAGAAAAGTTGCTGGGATGCAAAAACGTCAGAATTTCTGAACTCTAAATAACCAAGGAGAAGGCTTGAAAAAGTTGTCCTTGCTTCAACTCTGCATATCTTGACATAACCCTAAGGAGAGAAAGAGTTTCTCATTCATTTAATTTGTATAGATTTAGAGGGTGAAGTGTATCAATGAGGGATGTTTCAAAGTCATACTCTTACTGGCTTGGTTCTTGGCTAAAAGCAAGAGGCGATTTCATTAAATTTTGAACTTTTTAATAAAGTGAGTGGATATGAGAGTGGTGACCACAATTCCTTTGGTTTTTGAAACACAGTCACCTGATAACACAATCACAATCACGCTGATAACAAGAAAAAAAGAGAAGTCTCAGAGATGAGCAACATGGGAAAAACAAAAAAAAATCCCCACAAAATGAATAAGCCCACTCTGAAAGAACAGTAGGAAAAAAATATAAAGTTTTAAAAAGCCAAATATATACACCTAGAGAGTGACAATTTTGGTTCAAATTCAAGAAAGCACTTAAAGATTTACTTAAGTGATGCTCTGAATAAGAATGCACTCCTGAGTAGAAAAGTAAAGGAGCTGGCAGCAGTCTAAGATCATCACTCGGGGAGATATAAATATTAAATAGATACATTTCATCAGAGCAGAATATGATTTTTGCTATTTCAAGTGAAATATTTCTTGGGACTTTCTAAGCTAACAAAATATGATAGCAGTAAATATTTTCATGGGAATGATTCCTACCTGGCAGGGAAATCAATTCATTGACCCCGGAGATTTTCTTGTGTTGTTTGCTCCATTGGCACACTTAAAAATTGAAATTGGGAAAGCCAACTAGCATTTGCAGTGTTAACTTCCCATTAATGATCTTTGGAGGCTATTGGGTGAAAACCCTCCCTCTTCCCTTCCACTTTCCTATTACCCTTAATATATTATTATCCAATTTAGCTTCCCTGCCAAGGGAATCTTTTGCTCTCTGATCTCTGCTGTAAGAGGAATGAAAAAGCACAAGTAAGCTGACTAAGTCTAAAGGTGCAAACTATACCAGGTTCATGCATAATGTAGCCATCATATCTTCTGTTCTTTTAATATTAGTGACTTCATCTGATATTCAGTGCTCACACTCAGAAGAGATAGAGACATATCTATTCCTTACTTATGGATATTATTTCTACCTTAATGAATTCTCTTTCCGTCAACAGATAAAAATTCGTGAGACAGATAATTTCTCCTCTGTCTAGCCTTTTTGATTATAAAACATTTTTTTGCAATTATCCAGAAACTGAGTGTTTAGTTTTCTTAGAAATTACATTTTAACATAGCTCTCACATACCATATCATATTCCTCTGTAATACTTCAGCTTCCAGATGCAAATGTAAGCTAAGTATCATTCTAGATTAACAATTAAAAAGGACAGCTGAAAATATAATTACAAAGCAAATCCACTTCAATAGCATAAAATTGATTTTATGTAACTTTAAAATGTATGTCTACTGCCCTAAGTCCCAAGACAGTGGAGTATTGGTAAGTATGAAGTAGGCTTATTTCAGCCATGAGGGAACAGCTCATACAAACTTCCTTGAGCACTTACTGATGTAAGTAATATGAAATGTTTGCTGAGATACCATTGTAAGTGTTTCCTTCAGATGGATGAATTATAAACAATTAATAGTGGAGAATCTGCAAGAAGGTTCACTCTGCTGTAAGAAAGAAGAGTGTTGTGCAGCCTTTTACAGATAAATGTGTGTGTGTGTATGTATATACGTATATACGTATATACGTATATACGTATATACGTATATACGTATATATGTATATATGTATATATGTTTATATGTATATATGTATATATGTATATATGTATATATGTATATATGTATATATGTATGTAAACTGAGAGCAATAAAGGGCAAAAATGGTTCTGTTCCTCACTCCTGTTAAAGTCTATGTTCAGAAGAACACAGCTACTCTTGGTTTGCCATTGCCAAGTAGCATGCTACCAGACTGGATGTTTTAATCAGCGTCATTTAAAAGGAAACAAATCACCATGTACGAGCTAATTCAGTTTGATGAGAAACCCAGAATTACAGAAGGGGGACGGAAGTGTTACAGAAGAATTTATTTCTGAGTGACAATTAAGTTTAGTGCTCAGATTAGCAAAAAGCAGGCTAGTCATCTTCTGATGCACTGCAGAGCGAGAAGACTGAAAACATTAAACAGCAATTTGCTTTTATGGAAAAATCAGCTGGAAGTGGCTGCAGTCTTGTTTTTAAAAATCCAAATGGAATTGTATAGATAATAAGGCAGTGTGCAAAGACTAGAAAAATAAGGAGGTTCCTTGTTCAGGCACTGTAGGTTGGTGTGAGGGAGGAAGAACTTACAAAATAAAATTTTAAAAAGATGATACTTAATGCATAACTCTTGGCCAGTAACTCTTTGTTCAGAAAAGTGTGAATTAGTGCTTTTTCTTCCATCCAGCTTTGCTAGAAATCCCTAATTTGATGTATTGAAATTGACACAGAAATTATGAGGAAGCTTAGGATGGGGCGAAATCCTCCCACGTGGCACAATATGCTCCAGGCTCAGCAGTGACTCTCTTGGGAGTCAGAAAAAAGTCTTCTGAGTGCTTGTGTGTGTGGGAGAGGATTTGCTCCAAAGGGAAATTCTTTGCTTTGGTATGAAGCTGGAACTGGGAAATGTAGCAGCCAGCTTTTCCACAGTGCAGCTATAGGCATGAGTGGGAGCCATGCAGTGTAGCTGAGGGAGCCAGAGATGCCTCTTTCCCCATCCTGGGGATTGTTACTCTAAAAACTCCCTGAGAGATCAATCACAGGTGCTTGGTCTTTGAAGGCTTTTGAGAACAGGTCAGACAAATGTGTCACAGATGGCCCTTTGGAGATTGGATGGGATTAGATGACCTCTCAAATTTTTCTTCACCCTGTTTTCTGCAGCTCTGCAATCTATCTTTTGAGGAATCGCTGGTGCCAATTTCAGATCCTAAATAGCCTAGGACGAATGAATCTTCTTGATAAAATGTTATTTCTCAATCCTGCTCCATATCTTCCAGCTTTTTTTTTGTGAACACGGTATATTACCAGCTTGGCAGGCAAAGCACAGGAACCAGAGAGCAGCTGGTGAAGACAGCTCTGGTGTGGGGACAACTGCTTTAGGCGGTGTGATACAGGGCAAAAGAATGGATTTGGTCTGAACCACTACAAAGTGAGGGGATTAACTGTTCCCTGCTCGCTAGCTGCAGTGTACTTTCTGAGCACACTGAGAGGACTGGGAGGTGGATGAAAGGTGGACACAATTTGGGAGGCTCTTTTCTCACATCCACTCATCACAACAGCTATCTTGATCAGAGGAAATGATCAGTCACCTGTGGTATCACACAATCCCATTATAATGACAGCTAATAAGGCAATTTCATAAACTCTCTCTGTTGTCTCTCTTGGCAGACCACAAAATGTTCTCTGAGGAAAGGCTTGTTGGCAGCGAGGATTTAGGGCTGGGATGGGCAGAAATGCACATGCACAGTTGGACCACATTGCTCATGCACTGCCTCTCCCCAGCTGGTAGGGCAATCCAGGGTCCCAGCAGGACCCAGGTGCCAGGATGAGAGCTGGATAAGCAGGCCAGATGTACTTGGTAGGAGTGCTGGTTCATGGTAAGTGAAAAAGGACAGAATTGAGCTCTGCAACCACATTCCCCAAGGAAAAGAGACATGTTGTCATATAAGCTGAAAATCCAGCAAGGAGTGGAGGTACCAGTCAGAAGCAGGAAAAGAACCATCCAAGAGGTTCAGATATGACTATGGTGTAGCCAAACTTAGTTTGAGAAATGGGGCATCTGTGAGAGGAGTGAAAGCTGCCCAGAGATTTGCCAGTTATGTGGCTGTGACAAGCTGCTTGTTGTGAATTCAGATGCTTTTGTAGCCAGCATCTGGCTCACACTGAGCATATATTTTCCAGCATTAAAAAAATAGAAATAATTTCCTGTTGTGTCAATAATGCTTTCTCACTATTACTCAATTCTAAACTGGGTGAGTAGAGTTCTTATCAGCTATCCTGAGGCATCAACCAAGGCACTCAACCCATCTCACTGAATAATCTTATTAGTGGTTTCTTTTGCTTTTGGCTCCTCAGCATGTCCCAAAAGATAGGAGGATGTGCTGTTTGTACACCCACCTTATGCATCTGAATCAGATAGCAAAACCGTGTGTCTTATTTCTCACTGTAGCAAACAGAAAGAGAGCACCCATCCCAGCAGAATTCAGAAAAGCAATCTGCATGTGGCAGGCTCCCCAGGCTGACTGCCCCATCTCCTGCTGAAAACACTGATTGACAGGTGGAGTGAATTGAGGAATAGGGTTTAGGGATAACTGTGGCCCTTTGGTTGGAAAAGAAAAACTGCTGTTCAGGATGGGAGATGGTTTAGAGAAGCAGCAATTTGAGAACTTGCTAAGAGAAGAGCAGGAGAATGCAAACAGCTCAAGTAAAGTTAATGGCCAAAAATAAAAGCCTTTAAAGTACAGTGTGCATGCCTTTGTTTGGGGCAAAGTACTCTTAGGTTAATGTAGTTTGAAGGCTGCCTTACTCCCAGATGAGAAGCCTGTACATGGTGGTTTAACAGGCTTCAATATATGCTCATTAACTTTACACTCTTAGCTGGCTCTTCATAAATTTCTGATGTATTGACTCTTTTGGGAGTTCTCTTGGGTTTATTTTACCTCTTTGTTGTAGTTTTACCATAAAATAACAGTCTCTGTGATTTCTCAGGGAAAAAAATAACCCTCAATCCAAAAAAAAAAAAAAAAAAACCCAGAAAAAAACTAACCCCAAAAACCCAACCACCTCAAAATAGAAAAATATTTTTAAAGGCAGAAAAGTTAGCAATGGTAGCAGAGACAGTTGTTCATTGGGGACACAGTGTACCTGTCACAGGAAATGCTGAATGCACCAAAAGAGTGAGGCAGGGTCAGTTCTTAGAATGTGCTTTGTGTGAAATTGCATTGTGTAGTTTAAAGGTCCAATTTGACAATCTTAATAATTACTTCATGGGCTTTCAAATAAAATATTGAACTAAGCATGGTGCTAGTAATATGTGAAAAACAGTGTTCACTGTCCTGGTAAATTTTAAAAGGTTTAATAAAAAGACAATAGGAGACAAACATAAAACAGGGGGTTAAAAGGCCAGGTGCTTGGCATGCTGCCAAGAGCACATGGCTGCTTCAGGAAAGCCCCTTTAAATACATCTTCTAATACATCCACCTGCTGCATATTCATAGTCCTTCATGCATAGTCAACTTTTTCTGGGAACTGTTTTGCATGGCCACTCCTTGGGTCCGCCTTTTTAGAGCATGCCTGTTTCTTGGCTTGTGGTTTTAATATTGTCCTTATCATCTTTTCAGTTGGGGGGTGGTCTCAGTCTTTTGCAGGCCGTGAGTGTTGATAATTGTCGTGTCAGCTGCAGGGCTCCCATCGCACGTTCATGGGATGTTATCTCAACTAGGCAGGTAGTTTAAGCATACTATCTCTAAAAAACTTACGTTTAACTTTTGCTATTAGCCGAGAGAAGAGAGAAAAGGAAAAAACTATATCCATACAGAAAAGCTATTTTAACATTATACTTACAGCATTTTATCCCAATACTTGCAAAAAGCCAATACTATAACATGCACTTACAATATTTAGCAAATGGTGTTGTAGAATGCGATAAAAGTTTATAGGAAAGTCATTACTGTAACCATAAAGCACCAGATTGTCCCAAATACCACCAACGGGGAAGAGATGTGCCTGCACCAGAGAAATTATGTGACTTTAGGGCGCTGGTGCCAACAGGGGCACAGCCGTGCAGGCCACCCGAGCTCATGGGTCTGGGGGAAATAAAGCCCTGGCTTTATCAGAAGCCCTCAGGAAGCGTCTGCTCCTAGCCGTGTGGCTGAGGCTTGCAGAACAGCACTGCGGAGCTGTGTAGAGATGGGGATGCAGCGCCTGCCCTGAAGCTGGTGTCGGTAATTATTAACTGCAAATGGCGAGAAAAACCATTATGGTACACAATAGGCCTTCCTTTGATACCACTAATTGTGTGATGAACTTACTTTGGGAGTAAATTGTCACATCTGCTGGGGAGAGAGATTACACTTAGGGAAATACAATAAATACAGTTGCCGTTCCTTTATCGCCGCATGACTGAGGCATTAAAACAAAAAAAAAAAAGGCAGTTTGAAGTTATTATTTGTTAGATAAGGCTTTTGGGGAAGGTAATAATTTTATTAGGGAACTGATACAGCAGAAAAACAAGTGAGATTTCACAAGACCTTCTCACAACACCAAACGCCCGGTGGAAGCGTATTTTTGGTGTCAGTGCTTGCTAGAGATTCCCTCTGCCCATGCACTTCCATTTGCTCCTACTTCAGTAGCTTGACCCCCACCCCTTGCCCTGTTCCCTAAGCTCCCTCAAGGTAACTGTCTGGATCTGGAAATAAACCGTCTGGCAGAGCTGAGAGTGGTGTAGGGGTTGGCCTCAGCTGCTGGTCACTTCTTGCTGCTGGCCACGGTGTTTGGGGTGGACTCATTGTCGCGAGGGTCATAGAACTGATCCTCATCAAATGGTACTTGGGCAACAAAATCACCACATAAAGTCTCGGTGTTGGGAGTAAAAAATGGGTAGCAGGGAAGAGAGAAATTAATAGTGGTTTGGTTTTTTTCCTCAGGGAGAGAGGTAACTTTGGGACACTGGGGGACATTAAAGGCTGGGGGGGGGGGTGGAGTATGTCCCCAAGGCAACATCACTGTGGACTCTGTGACTTGGACTCTGTGACTTTTAGTTCCTATTCCTAGCCTCTAGTTAGTAATTATTAAACAACTGCTGGCTTTTTCATCTGCTGTCTCCTGAAATGTTTTAGAATTTAACACTTCTAATCCTTTTATTAGTGAAACAATATTAGGAAAGCAGAGCAATTCTCATTGAGTGCATTGCAATATGATTTCTGTCTTAAGTCTGTCATGAGTTCTCAGGTGTGAGAAACAAGGCTCACTCCTTAAAACTTTAAAAGTTTAATAAGGGATAAAAGGGACAATATCCACCACCAGAGTGCTTGGCAAAGTACCAAAAGCACACCATTAGCTTAAAACCGTTTTCTTGTATACCTTTTCATTACATTGGTTACATGCATATTCATGAGGTTTATACATATTCAAACATGCCTGTGAGTTCTTTCACATGCTCCAGGTATTTAGTTGTGTTTGTCCCTTGACTTGTAGTGCAATAGTGCAGATTTGATTTTTGGGAGTGTCATGGTCTGGCACTAGCTAAGGGCTACTGCACTCATGAAAATATATTCTTCTCAATTTTTGATGTGAGATAGGATTAAAAAAAGAGCACAGCTACCCAAACTTAAAGTATAGAACAAAACTTTAATAACTAACACTAAAAAGGAAGGAAAAACAGAAATCTGAATGAAACTTTTAAAGCATGCATCCTCCCCCACCACTGATTGTTCACTTTCCTACCAACAATATATGAAAAGACAAAACTTAGGATTTTTAGTCAATCTGCTCTTTGAATAGTTATTTCTCTAAATTATTAAGGAAGAGTAGAGTTTTTCTTGTATGCTATAGATTTTCCACAAGAATATCAGTACTCTTGTGGCCACATACTTCACTAATGGCTTGCTCGGGGATTTGCCATTGTGAAGTATCCTCCTCATGGGACAGTCTTCTCATAACTGCCCATGAACTGTATCAGCTTTTAGGGTATAGCCTAAGAATGTCTTTTCTAAGTCTAAAACAAAAGTTCTTTTCATTGGCTCCATCTTCATCTCAANGGGGGGGAGGGGGTGGGAGGTGGAGGTGTCATTCTTTGCCTCTGCCAGGCTGGGGCGCAAGCCTGTCCCTTCCTCCACTCCTCCCACCCCTCTCTGCTGGGGCAGTTCCCTCCAAAGGGGCTGCCCAGGACTGGCCCAGCCTGATCCCCCACAGGACATGGTAGGGGGAAACCAGGCCAGGGCAAGCTCTTCCTTTCCATCCTTCCCCTCTGCTGGGACAGCTCCCTTGGGAGTGGCTCCTGGCACGGCCCCGCGCAGCCTCCCCCTCCCATAGG
>VXBU01000374.1:100992-134182 GCA_013400315.1 Bombycilla garrulus | reverse complement strand
TCTCTTTGTCCCTGGGGCTGGGGACTTCATTAAATTAGCACTACATCAGCACTCCCTACAGGACTAGGACATCCTCCTAAAAAAGCATTGCATATGTTATGAAAGCATTCAGTCCATTCTTTATGGCTTTGTAAGAGAAGCTCATGCCAATCAGGCACCCCNAGGGAAAATTCACAAGCAAACTTTACTTCTAGGGGTGGTCACTTCTTGCCCACCACAATGTCAATTAATCTCAAACCAGCACAGGAAGTCATGTATGTCATTTCCTCACAACAACAAACAAATGGGGAATTATTGATAACCACAGGGTCAGTGGCTGGAGTCCTTTTCACATCCTTTACTTCCATGTTATCTGTATGGTTCCTTCAATGTTATCTAATCACACAGTTTTAGCTATTTCCACAAGCTTATCTAAGTCACTATTGTCAGTTAGTTAAAAAAAAAAAAAAAAAGAAGAAAAAAGCATCTTGCAAAAGTTAATATAGTTGCTATTTCAATATGTTGGGAAAGCCTAAACTGCAGTGTGTGTTTATCACACTAATGCATAGATAAGACACACCTGGTCAGGGCACTGGCAACAAAAGCTGACAAATTCTACTCTATCAAAAACAGTTAAAAGTGATTACAACCTGTACTATATCAAAATTGTTGAGATTGATAATTTACAAAAAACAATACATAAATGCAAAAACCAATAACTATATGTAATTTATAACTTAAGGTCTTTTAAATACTAGTTTTCATTATTACCTATTTCTACATACTAGTTCTAAATGTCGGTGTCCTAGCAGGCAATCTGTAGATTTTTTTTGAGGGCTCCAGAAAACCTTCTCTGTTTTTCTTCACTTCTAGAAGCTGTTCAGTATTATTCATTATTTATATCACAAGATGGATGACACTTTAACAGACCAAAATCTGCTGGAAGGCAGCAGAAAAATTGTGTTCCATGAACACTTTAATGCACTAGGATAAAAGGGAGGGCAAGAAGGAGAACATTTTGCAGAGATATATTTAATTATTATTTCATTTTTCTACAGCAATCTGCACACAGGAATTGGATTTTTACATGTTTATTTAGCTAAGGAAAAAGAAGATAATGTTACAATAGCACTTGTTGCATTTTTGGAGATTCAGTTATATGGTAAAGATGTATCATGTCATAAAGAAAAGAGAAAACACATATAAATATTACTTCTATCTTTTTAAATAAATGTAGAAGGGGAGGCTGGTTCTGATGTATATTGCCATGTTCAAACCAGGCCTTATAATCCTCAATCCACCAGAATTTCAGTTAGTGGAAACAGAAATTTTGGCCAGGAATGGGCAGCAGTATTATCAAAACATTGTTCCTAGTAGCCTGAAGAGTATTTCTAAACCTACCAGGGCAGCAGCAGTATTTTCAGGTGTGCCTACAGTTAAACATCACTGTTCCTCAGAGAAATTTGCTTTTCCTGATGCTTGGTGTGATGCTCTGTATAATACGTGCAGGCAGATTGTCAGAAAATCACTGCAATCTTTAGGGTGCCTTAGCAATAATCTCAAATTGCTTGAGAGGAATGACAAACCTTTCATTTAAATGTCCTCTAGCAAGAGTTCTACTTTCAAACATATGTCTGTGTTGTGTCAGTCCCTCCTCTCAATGCCAGCTGCCTTTCTCTACGTCAAGTCCGTAATGCTGGGTTTGCATTGCCCAAAGTCATATTTACACAGTGCTCCTGTCAGTTTGATTGAGACAAATGCAGAAAGTGACAGATGGGTTAACGGTCCTACCACAGTGTCATCACATCACTTCAGGAAATGGCATCAACATGCAATCATGATGTGATGTGCTATTACACTTCATTTGTCTTTAGAACAATTCTGGAGTCAACAGCAAATCAGTGAATAACCCTTGCTTTACAGTCTGCCAGAAAAGTACATGTCCTGTTCCTCTGAGCTGCTGATATTGTGCCATGCCTTAGTTCCTGCAATTGATTCTTGAGCCTTAACACTGTCTCTTGAGATGGACAAAAGTCAGAGCTTCATTTTTTCAGGAAATTTTTCTTTCATTTCAGTTCAGAAGAAGAAAATCAAAACCAAAAAAACACAACAACAGAAATCTATCCTAAGTTCAAACCAATTTTGTGCAAGAACCAGAGACATCATTGCAATTACTATTGCACGTGCGGAGTGGAATTAATATTTTTGCAATTTTTTGTGCTTCCAGTATTGATGGGTGCAGTGACCATTTAAAGCAAGTCCTGTGAGGAACAGCTGAGGGAGCTAGGAGTGTTTAGAGAAAAGAAGGCTTAGGAGGGGACCTTAGCACTCTACAACTCCCTGAAAGGAGGTTGTAGCCAGGTGGGGGTCAGGTTCTTCTGCCAAGCAACCCGTGACAGGAGGAGAGACAGCCTTAAGTTGTGCCAGGGGAGATTCAGGCTGGGCTTCAGGAAGAAGTTTGTGGTCAGGTGGTGAAGGAAAGGGTTTTCAAGCCTTGAAATGGGCTGCCCAGGATGGTGCTGAAGACACCTTGCCTGGAGGAGTTCAGCAAACAACTTGGATGCAGCACTCAGTGGTCTGGGCTGGTTGATAGGGTGGTGTTGGTTTGGACTCAGTGATCCTGGAGGTCTTTTCCAACCCCAGTGATTGTGTGATTCTGCTCTCCCCTCTCTGCTGTTTGCAGTAGTTCCCCTTGACTACCAGACTCTGCACTTCACTGCCTCATGTCCACTTTGCAGATGCACTGGGAAAGTTTAGATTCCTCAGACTGTCTGCAAGTAGGAGAATTTCTATTCATTGCCAGCTCTCAGCTTAAGCCCAGAACCCTCAAGGCTGACACACAAAGTTTTGTGGCTTAGTTTTTCATCTGCCTGCATCTACATCGCTTCCCTCTCACTGAAGCACTCCACAGTAGGATGCTTTGGTATTACATAACTTCTGTGAATAGCGAGGTATTTCTGTGAAAATGCATTGTGAAATGAGTTGTATTGCATTGTATAGAACACATAATATGACATTCTCTGGAGGAAACAATTGTTTGCTCAAAAATGTCTGTTGCATTCAGCTCTCAGTTTATGGTACATTCTTATAAGGGCACAAGGGTGTGTTTCTTGGTAAAATAATTGTGTTTTAGCTTAGAATATCCTCTTTCACTAAACAAAAAACCTACATAAACCGTGTGAAAGCAGTCTCATCATTGTCATAAGAGAAGTGGACTTTTTCCACTTGATTTATTTTGAGAAAGTACATTTCCTGCTTATTTTCAAGGTTGTTATTTTAAGATGTGGATGTCCACATAAATTAGATTTTTCCCTGTCTGAATCACAGATACAGCTTAGTATTGAGAGACCATAAATTGCACAAGTTATTTTTGTGGAAGACTATCTGTGACACCCCTTTCTTTAATTATTTTTTTTTAAGTCTTTGCTTCAGGTGTTCTGTGGAGTGACTTGCAAACAACAATTTGCTTTTGTTTTATGGGACCACATTTAACTTTAATTTTTTCTTCTAAGAAGAGATGTCAGCAAAATGACAAGATTTAAATGGCACCCAGTAATAGTTTTGTGGTGTCCTCATAAGTTTGGTTATCTGCTCTCATTTAAAAAAAAAGAAATCCTCAGAATTTTGGAAGGTGTTCAATAAAAGGCTCCTTAGTTGTGGCCTCTGTCAATAGCCTTGAACTTTTCCTTGGCATTAGCTTTGATCACTGACTCTGTGTAATCACCTCCTATTTATGGGCCAGGTCAGCCAATAAATAAAAGTAAATTGGAACTGGACTGTGGCCTTCTATTAAAAGGCACAGTTGTGTTTAGCCTTTTAAGGATAAGGTGCAGTGCACAACATGTAATCAAAAGGAGCTGACAGCAGAAGAGTGGTTTCTGTCCAGCTGCACCTTAGGACTTCCCAGGCTTCACACTCATTTAAACAGGATTCTTGGGATCTTACTGAAGGGAGGGAGGCAAAAGCAGTTGTGCTGGAGGCTCTTAAAAAGGAACCTGTAAAACTTTGTTCCCTCTTAGCAATGTGTGAAGTGTTAAACACTTCTGCAACATGAATGTCGTACTTGTTTTCTCAGCTTAAATAACAGAAGTGCACAAACATGTGACAAGAAAATGTCTGTGAGTGTCTTTACATATATTTTTTTCATAAATCATGAGGTCTCTATTAGGCAACACCTATTTCTGAGTCAGAAATAGTCCTTAGAGTAACTTTGACAAATACATCTTCTGTGTATAAGTGAGTAAGAGTTGGACTATTTCCTTTCTCCCTTCTTTTAATTCTGTTTTGTTATGCAAAACGGGTCCTAATTAAGTCTGGTTGTGAGTAATCTTTTGCGTCCTTGCTCCTGCTTCTGTAGGATGCATTCAGGTCAGCTTTATTCAGCTTGTGACTTCTGTCAGAAGTGGAAAGAAGGTAAAATCAGCTGAAAAAATATTTATATTACTTTACTATTTATTTACTACTATTATTACTATTTATTTACTTTACTCAGTAAAGTAACGGCAATCTAACAGGGTCTGAATGGAGCTTTCCTTTGGCAGGGTCAGCTAGACATCTTAAGAGTCTGACAGGTGATCTCTGATTAACTGAGACAAAAAAAAAATATGTTAAGTAAATGGTGGTTGGCAAGTAGATGGGAAAATATCCAAAGTTTAAAGTCTTTGACCGATATAACATACAAATGGGAAAAAAAATAAAGGAAGAAGAAAAAACTATGAAAATTTTTCAAGATCTCAAAATATGAGCATGGAGTGGCTCACTTGCAGGCCATACACAGATACTCTTTCTTCTTATCCATCTCCCATTTCCTGGTGAATCGCCCTACTGCTGGTTTGAGTTTGTCAAATTCAAACCATGTGGGAGCCCCTACTTTGCACAGAGCTGAGCTGAGCCTCACATTAATGCAGAGCCTGCCATATAACAATACCTCTTTGAAATACTTTTTTTACATGAGATGAGCTCAAGTACCTTCAACAAAGAAATGTACATTTTCAATGCTCCTCTCTCCTGAAGAATTTTCACTTAGGCTAATCTAGTCCAAATATGTACATATAATTTATGCATATTTTACATGCACTTTTTTGAGCTGTGTATTCTTATGTAGAACTGCCCTTCATTCAAGACCTCTGATTTTTAAGATTGGTTCTGTTAAAGTGTTAGTTGTGTGTTTTACCATTAGGAAGACTATTCATTGCTACTTGTTGACAGTAAGAAGAAATAAAGTAGGTTTTTATACATTTGTCATAAACATCCCTAGCATGGGGCTTAGGAAATCCAAGGAAGAATGATGTAAAGTTAAAAAGAGAAAAAAATTTACTGCAGATGTTTCAGTTCATGTATATAAGAGTAAATGCTGGAAAAAGCTAAAGAACAGTATTGCTGGAAGACTCAGCTCCCTTTTGGTTAATGTGGACACATGCCCTGAACAGAAGTATAACAAACTATTTAAAATCAAACAAAACCAGAGATGGAAAATGGTTTGTTGCTGAAGCTTCACTGGATTTGACCTTCGGCTAAGAGCACTCAAAGTGTGTACACCATCAGATCTGAAAATAAATGATGGACAGAAAATTGGCAGGATGCTCCCTGAGGTCTAAATGGTGTAACTTCATGTAGTTTGTGACTACGTGGACATTTGTCACTGCAATCCTGCATGAAGGACACACACTGTGCAAACTCTTGTTAATGTGTAACATTGTTTTTCAGTTCTGATGGTGAGAGTTGAGTTTGATGTTTTCCTTTGTCTTCCCTGAATTCGTTGTGGGAAGCTATCTGATACTTTATGAATTGCACAGTAGGTTCTGCTGTGAGATATTCAAGTACCTGATTATAGCATATGCCTGTACTTGACAGCTTCATTGACAAATTGGTTAAATCTCTTTTCTCTTTGTGCCCCCCTCCAGGGTGTTATGAACTGCATGTCACCCAGGAAGGCCTGTGTGCTCGGGAGGAGCACCTCGTTTGCCATCTCATTCATACCTCTCAAGATTTTTAAGATGAATTATTTATCAAAGAAGCTTCTGTCAGAAGCTTGGACAGCATATGTCTTCTTTAATTATTCCTGACTTTTTTTCCTCCAGTGAAGCACATGGTGAGTTTCTTGAGAGAGTAAAGGTGCTTTGTCTTCAGGATACCACAGAACAGAGTGAAGAAAAATGTCTCTCTATTTGCTTGTGTGCCAGCTGTGACTGAAGACTACAGTGTGCTGATATCTGTGCCACAGATCCCTGCTCAGATACTCAGCTCCCTACATGTAGGAGACTCCAGCCAGCACCAGCAGGAGCTGAAATGTCTTGGACTGACAGTTCTGCATGCTGAAGGTCTTTTTGTCACATAATCTGCATTTTAATAGACTAGACAAGACACCACAATCTTGGTATGAGGACAGAAATGTGTTGAGAGGACAGGAGAATTAATTACTCCAGCATTGAGGTCAGGCACATGTGAGAGGGGAGAGTTCTAATGGGACAGCTTCACATGCACCTCCAGCTGTGGACTGAAATTGCCACTTTGGAAATCAGCCTAAGCCTTTCCTGTTTTTTTAATTTTCCAAACAAGAATTCAGTGATGCTTCAGGTGCCTCTCTGCAGGGGAGTCAGTCCTTCAGTCATTCATTTTCCCCTTCTCCATTTCTGAAATGAGCAATGAGGGTTTTGCCTATAAAGTTCCCTTTTGGAGCTGAGTTAGCCACACAGTGTCCACCTGCCTCAGTAGCTTTGTGCCTCAGGTGGGCTGGCTGGGCCCAGGAAAAGGGTCAGATGGTTTCTGGGTCTTCTGGTCCTCCGGAAGAGGGCAGGCTTGGTTTCTTGCCTGTGAAGGAAAGACAAACAGGACTCCTTCTTCACCACATGACAACCGATAAGAAACCTTGTGCTTTTTGAAATGATACGGCTAAAACAAGTTACACTGGCATTTCCAGTTTAGAGGGGAGTGCGTGTCTCCCTGCCTGGTGTTAGCTGAGGTCTTGCTCTGCTCATTCTCATTTATTTGGAGTGTTACAAAATAAACCAAAGGGGAAAGGGGCCAGTGGGTATCTGTGTGCTGCCTGTATGGGGGACTTTTGGAGAAGATGGTACTTGTAATTTGAAGGATAAGCTCTGGAGGTACAGGAGTGACTCTGAGCCCAGTCAGAGGGTTTTGCTGCAGTCTTCTCTTCAGGGTTCTTTGTGATGTGCTTTTCTGAACACAGCATATGTTGTGGTCTCAGGCAGCAGGCTGGGGTTTCTTCATTCGTGTGGTGCCTGTCTGGGGTGTGTTAGTCAGAGGGGCTCCTTGAGCTACAGGTGAGGATGTCTCATTTTCTGGGTGCTATGAAAAGTAGTGTCTTTCCATACTCATAGTTTATAATGTTTGCCTGCTGTTGGTTCATTTTGCTTCCTCAAGAAAAAAAATTAGTTTGGAGAACAGAATTTTGGTCCCAGCAAACTTCTGTCGTGGTGAATCCACCCCACCATTACCAGGTGAGATAAACCTAATCTTTAGCTGCTGGGTAGGCTTGTATTAGTTTAACTTGCAGCTGGGGGTGAGGTATTGATAAGGGACTGTCCCAACCATTGAAGCTGCCACCTTTTCAAGGGTCTCATTACTTGTGCTGCAGAGCATGAGTGCTGGCAGCCTGGGGTGAGGGTTTCTCAGCCATGCCTCGGGAAGTTATTCGCTCCTGGTGATCAGAGCCTCAGTGATGGGCTGTGGCTCCCTTTCCTCCTCTTGGCTTTGCACCAAGGTTGCAGCAACCCAGTGGGTTTTTTCTGTTTTCTTTGGCAAAGCTTACTCTTTCATTTCCAACTATGGAATGCTGTAAAGCTTAGGATTTTTTTCCCTTTTATAGGTTTACTCTATATTTCTCCTCTCTTAATGATACAAGTTGATTTTTTTCTTTGAATTCTTCCTCCTATTGTTTCTCTGCTCGCAACTAAGACCCTTTTAATCTGTAGCTCTTCTTCTATATAGGTTGTCTCTATGTCAAACCATGCAAGTTTTTTCCCACAACCTTTTCCAGGATTTTTCTTTGTCACCTTTGTGATAGCCTTATTTACTGCCTCCTGTTCCAGGGCACTGTCCATTATTTCTTTTCTTGGATAAGTAAGAGAAAATTTCAATCAATACAGAATTGTTTGAATGTGGTTTTGAAAGTCTTCCTCTTGATCTGTGTGACTGAAGAAGGAACCCTTCAGTTCTTTAAAGACTTTTTCTTTCCAAAGTACTGGTGGAAAAACTGTGGGGTCCTCTGCATCTACTGAAACTAGCTGTAATACGAGATAGGGGGAAGAACCCACTTGAGTTATCCATTTTAATAGCAAATGTCTGACCTTTCTTTTTCCCAAGGGTTTTGTGCCATTTCTGCACATCTCTGTTCTGCTTTTATTACAATCTTGTAGTGTTTCATGTGCTGTCTTTTTTTCCTCCATATTTTGTTTCCATGCATCAAGTGTCTAAATGTGTTAGAGGTTGCACTGGAAAAGAACGCTGTTATCTATATCAATAGAGCTCTGCAACAAACCTTTCCTGCCAAACCGTATTTACTGTACGTACTATATTTTTAAACAGCAAAATACTTATTTTGAGTAGAAAAAACAAACTCATTTTCTTAATTAACTTTTGTTTATGGAGGGTTTAATGCATGTTCATTATAGAAATTGCAACTCTCTTCTGAAAAATTGACTGTAACAAGTTCTTTGTGGGGCTTCGTATTTATTGTGCCTTAGTGATTTTCATATGAAGTACATGCAGGTTGGGACTGAAAAGATGCTTTTGTTTTTCTGCCTGGCAGACTTGTGCATTTAACTGAGGCTCTGGCTCAAGCTGGGTTTTTTTGCCTCTCCATGCATCAGCACCAGCAGGACAAATTACAGCTTCTGTTTACACCTGCCATTTCAGTGTGCTTGTGCAGGTGCGACAAAATACAGCCTAGCAAACCTTGCTGTTTGAGTCCCTTGTTGAGGGGGCTCAGAGCTGGCTTGCCTGCTGTTGAGTTGGCCCTGTAAAAGTAACAGGACTTGGGAAGGAGGAAAATTATTTTTTTATTTTTTCATGGCCACAGGTACATTTGCACTTGAGGAACATGTCTGCTAGACGGACAAACAAATAGTTGACATCTTCACACAGTCATATCCTGAAAAACAACTGTGCTGCTAGCCAGGGAAATAAATCCTTTTGCGTTAGGCAGCTGGTTGTATTCTTAGCAGCTTCTATGGGTACCTGTGTCTGGGAGGCTGTAGGATGGAGTTTTTCCCTAATTCCCAAACAAAAGGAAGTTCTTTCAGTTGCTTAATTTAAAGCTGCTTTACGGCCCAGGGTTGTTGGACTGCTTCTGTTTGGTATTGTGTGGATAGGGATGATCAGCACTCAGGTTCCTGCAGTGCTGCAGGGGAGAGAAGTCCCTTACCTAAAAATTCTGGTGGGTTCCAGTGAGAGATGTGGGTCATTGAAGCAAACAATTCTGAGGTGCCCGGGGCAGAAGGTTCGCTCCCTGGAGGACAATTTGTCCTCTAGTGTCTTTGAAGGTTTTGGTGAGTGGCCTTTTGGACATGGTTGACCACTTTGTGGATTAAAGTTGATCCCAAGTGGAGATGGGTCACAATCAGCTTGTCCCAGGGTATAAATTCACACATATGTTTACTAAAGTTTTGATAGACCGAGCAAAGCTTTGGTTTCTGAGCTAGCACTAAGATACTGCTCCTCTGCACTCACCAAGATCTTCAGTCATGTCACCCTGAAGCTGCTGCTTGCAGACATCTCTTCTTAAACCAGTGCATTCAGCGGCTGGACCCAGCTCTGTAGTGCNTTTTTAATGCCATTTTGAAATCTGCTATCTGCAAAGTAAAATAGAGGAGAAATCCACTTGTCACTATTCATCTATTAAGAAATCTTGATGGTTATAAGAGCAGTTATGTCTTCCTCCCCCATCCACTCCCTTGGAAATATCCAGCAGGATGAGGGACAAAGGAATTCCTTGAGTTTTTTCTAAATAAGATTTGCAAGAATTTTCTTTCTGATTACAGCATAGATACACATAAATGGAAGAGGCGATCATTTTTTTGGCCAGTTCCCTTGTGATTGCTTTATTTGAGATTATTGTAGAATCCCAATTCAATAGTTGTGTGGCCACAACTATTTTGTTTTTTCCCTGTGATTTTTTTTCTCCCACATGCTTTTATCTTCCTTTTCTTCTTATAATATTGACACATTTTCATCCTACCAGAGACTGCACTTTATCAAACACCCTTTTAGTCCATCTTGTCAACATCACTTTCAGTGAAAAGGCTCTGCATATTGTTTTAATCAAAGAGGTTGCATTTTATTATTTTGAACTGTAAAATTGTAAGTAGAAAGACTAGCATAAAAACCCTGAGAATTAATTAGCTGCAAATGGGCTTCTTGGCATATAAGGAAAGGCTTTCATTTTGCTGTTAATATAAGGAAATTATGATTAGAATTCATTAGGGGAAAAAAGCCAAACTTGTATAGTTGATTTGAACTGTATTGGGCATGAATAGCAGCTCACTCTTCTATGGAAGATGCTTACCTGCAACTTAAAATATTTTCCCCCTTAACACATGGCTTCTGATTATTTTCTGCAGTGTCTTTTGAAGCAAGTCGTCATGTAGCTCAGGGTGAATGGGTTTGCTCCTCAGATTTATACCCAAACAGCAGTACTGGGTGAGTATCCACTGAAGTGGTAAAGTATCTCTCTGTGTCCAGGTCCTCTAGCTTTCTCAGTTGTCAGTAATAATTGCAAAAAAAAAAAAAAAAACAAACAAGCAAACAAACAAAAAAAAAAAAGAACACCCAAACCAAAAAAAACCTAAACAAAAAGAGACATAGAAACCAGAGGAAGGGTTCTCCATGTGGGGCTACTCCTGCACCAAGCAGTGAACTGAGGGCCCATGCCAGGGCTGTTTGTTTAAGAGCAGTGATTCGTGTCCTTTAGTCACATGTCACATTTGGAAATCCCTGGGCTTCACACCAATTCATGGACAGCAGGTTCCTCAGAGCCCAGTGGATTTATTATCCATCTTGCCCCTCTCTTTCCTTGAAACAGGGGGAAGGGAAGGACAAGCTTTTTTGCCTTTGTCCTCACCCTCCAAGTTTTGCAAGAGACCTGAGCCCTGTTTCTGTTGATGTGTTTGTAAGGGCAAGACCTCTACCATGACTTAATGCTGGCAATGAGACAATATTATCAGAAGCCTTTTTGGAGCTATTAACTGAGACTGTGTGTTCTACCATCCAGGGAGCAGATTAATTCCCAGGCAGTGATCTTGTTTTCTTCTTTTATGGTGTGAAAGTACTGCTTTAGTGGGTTAATTATCTGTATGTAGCAAGGAACAAAGGTCAGGGATGTGTGCTGATATTCTGAATGAAAGAGAATTTTCTAAGTAATTGCTGAGAAAAGTCAGGAGTTGAGAAAACAAGCTGGACTTCAGGCTCATGAGGACCATAATCGCTCCTCTTCTGCCTTCTGAGAGCTTATGAAAAGGTCGTTAAAAATAAAAAAAGCTTGCATTAATAAACACAGTCTTCTTGATGTCAGGAGACATGAGAATACCATGAAGAACATTGTCTCTTTATTCCTGCTGTTTGAGCTGTAGTTAGTTGTTTGTTGTGGTTATGAGTGAGAAGATCTCTTGAAATTAATGAGCTCCTGCCTTGTTAAGCATGGTAGAATTTAATGGAAATGTGTTCTTAATTTTTGGGACCCTGTTTTTTACTTCATATCTTATATTTGATAAGGAAATGTTTGTTAACTTTCTAATAATGAATCACAGAGGGAGAGGGAGATGTCTGATGAGGGATGCAGGTCTGATGTTTCCGTGTTTATAATGGGAATTCTTTTCCATGCTGGTATCCTGTTACAACGTGTTTGCTACTTAGAAACAAATATGCAACATTTTGGTTTTTGCTTGCTTTTCACATGGTTGTGCACAAGCCTGCGTGTCAGAATGTCAGAGTGCATGGATTAGAGTCTTCAGAGAATAGGCCTGCTCATTACCAATTAAAACCAGAAATTACAGAGCTTTTGCTCTGGTTTAAGGTGGCATCTCTGAGAAGTGACTTTGCAAACACTGTCTAAAACAGCTCAATCTTTAGATGAAAATTTGGAGACTGAAAGCTCTATGTTAATTTGTGGAGCAGCAAATCAATATCAAACCATATCACGGTTGCTTCATCCACTGTCCAAATAAATGAGTTCAGTATTTTACATCTGCATTTCCCTTCTTTACCCCTCACTCCACTGAGATAAAGAATTCAACATCTTCGCTGCCCGTGCAGCTGTATGAAAGACAAATTAGAAACTCCTGCTTTCTGTGAATACAACAGACTGATGTATTAGAGAATTTCTTTCCGAAAATTACTTCCATTGGAACAGCCAGATAAAGTAATCTATTTTAGATCCATCTTTGCAAATAGGTCCTGTTGAAAAGTCTGACTGCTGAGACTGTTTGGCTCCCTGAACAAATATTGCTTTTGAAAAGTGTTTAAAGATTTAAGCTTAGCCCTAGACATCAATTTCCAAAAGCTTTTGGACTTCAAACAATGAGCTTAACTAGCCTCTAGAATAACATGAATGCTAGCAAAATGTCTAGAACATCTACTGAAAAAGCCTCTAATATCTCTAAGTGCCCAATTTATCTCTGGATTTAACATTAAAACTGATGGAATTTTTAAATGAGGAAAAACTTCCTCTAAACTATAATCATAAGCTGCTCTAAAACACTGTTCTGAACCGACTGGGACAGATATAGTTTCTTACATACCTATTTTGCAGTAAGATATGCTGCTGGAGGGGATGATTTTCTGTTTCTGTCAAAAGGAACTGCAGTTCCTGTTGCAAAATTGTTAGAGGCTGAGTCTAAGGGAATTAGCAGATTTTAAGTTTAAGCTTTTTAGTGTGTCATTTGGTTAATTTATGGTACCTCTTCTAGTGGCTGTGGAAATGGTCTGCTTTCTAATATGGTACCACAGATAGTTTTATAGAGAATTTTAATTGCCTTACAGCTGGCATTTTTAACTGTCTTCTAACCCCCTTCTTTGCTCATTCCCTTCCAGAAGTGGAGATTCCTGCTGTTTGACTCCAATTTATCTGCTTTATCCTTACTACTCCTGCATTGTAAAACACCCAGATGTGGGGATGGGAATAAGCAGGTTTGTCAGAGTGATGGCAAATGGCTTCCTTAAATGTTTCCAGTTCCTCTAAGTGATAAGGAGGCCACAGAGGACTTGTCAAGATGTGGACACATCAAATAGTTTTCACGCTTCTATGCCATTTTAATTTGCATTAAAAGGGAAAGAAAGAAGTTTCTCATCATTTATGGCCACAACTCTTCAGTTAAATTTGTTCTGCTGTGATGATTGTTTAAGATGTGACTTAAGTAGTTTTTTTTAGCTTCTGGGTACATTTTTTGAGTTAGTTATTTCATAACCTGGCACAATACCCTGGGGGATATCAGAACCCTGACCTGCCTTCCTTTCCCTGTAGTTTCTCCAAATAACCTCTTTGGGTGCTCCACAAGTCCTATGGGGCATTCTGGGTTGTTTTTTTATGTATTTATTTTTCCATTTTTTCCGATAGTTTTTTTATGGTGTCTGTTCTGTTGTCAGCTCTTTATTGGTCACTGTAAAGAAAATTGAGCCTCTCTGGACAAGGCTGTTGCCTTTTACCACCCTCTTGTCCCTCCCAATCCTCTGGGTTATTGTTTATTTCTGGAGAGGTGGTATTTTGAGATGTTAATTAATATTTTACATGCTTGGCCTATGTTTCTCAGGCCCACCCTACCTAGTCTCTTTCTGGGATTATAAATGATGGTGTTTTGAATCCCAGTTTTCCTTGGGAAGCTCGAGTTACAAGACCAAGCTGGCATCAAATTACCTGTGTGTTTCCTTATCACAGAAGGTTATTGGTGAAATTAATTTCCTTCTCATAGTCTCCAATTAAAATACAGTTTATCATGATGTACTTTATTGTGATTCACATGGAAAGACTTTAATGGATTCTTTTTCAGCAGGTGGAAATGCTATTTGTAAGGCTTTGGGTGATTTAAAGTGGCACTGCTTATACATATGGGAGGAGAAAGAAAATTCTTGATCAGTTGATGGATTGTTTCTAAATTGGCTTTGTCCTTAATGTTACAGTTGCTAATAATGATTTATAATACTTGACCAGTTTCTCCTCCTTTAGGAACAGATTTTAAAAATTGCTGTAATTGAATGTGCTATTAAAAAAAATTGGGTTTCGGATCTTTTTCAGCACTTTTATTGTCTCATTCTGTTCTACACATGCACACAATGCCGTGCTGTGAAGGTTAACCTTGAGAGCTGCAGTGTCACATGGTGACCATTAATGTATTTGTACAACCTGAGGAAAGCTCAGTGGAATCATCAGCCATCAGGGAATATTACTCTGGTACTTAATAACTATTTCAGAAGTAATAAAGTTTCAAAGGATAATAGGGGCTATTTTCTATTGGTATTTTTAATCTGCTAAAGCAACTATCCAGTGTGCCCTTCATAAGCACCCTTCATAAGCATCCATTCTTTGAAGAAACATAGCTAAATAATTTGTTATTTTTGAGGATATTCTCAAGTGTTATAGGTGTCAAATACCTAAGTTTTAATATTAGGAGACTCACTTAAGTTTTGAAGTATTTTAATGCTAGTTTGACAGATGTGCTTGACAATCCCAAATCAATTTCAGCCAGATTAGAATAATTTGACAGGTTTAGCTGTTGATGGCAAGGGTGGGACCATTTTGCTTCAGTTGTTCTGCCCAGCTATTCTAATTAATCTCCCCTTAATTTAAAGAAATTACTTACTGTATCCGATAATGAGTTAATTTGTAATTCAATTAGCAGCGCCATTTGCAAGCCTTTAATGTGAGCAAAAACCACCTGCTGAACTGCTCAGCCTGAGTGACACCTGGGAGGGGGAGAGATGGATCTACCTCCCCTGGCATGCCAGGGAGGACACAGCCAGGTCACACTGCTGCCCACAAAGATGGACTGGCACCACCTGCCTCAAACACAGGAAATTTGTACTCCTCCTAAGTAGCTGTCTAGTGGTGTGGCCAGGAAGAGCTTTTTTTCTGCAGTGTTCTGTGTTTGGGTCCTGGTGTAAACTGACAGAACTATAGGGTTTAGGACACGCCTTGTGGGTTATTTTGACCCAGCTGTTGGCAAGGAAGTGCTCTCACTCTCCTGCAGTGCTAAACTGTCATAGTGCTTCTCCATTGCCCCATTTCCCGCACCCCAGGTGCTGTGGAGATTTCTGGTAGCCATTTAGCAAAAACAATGTGTCAATGTTAAAATTTGGTTGGTTGGTTGTTGTTGTTTTCTGTCTAGTGCCACTGAAAATGGAAGGATGTACCACAAAGCTTGGATTGTTAACAATGCTCTGATGCTTGGGGGTTTGGGAAAAAGTTAAATAGGTGAATTATCGGTGATTGAGAGAGACGTACAAACCCCAATTCATTGATCACAATTTTTTTTACTGAGTTTTCCAAAAGCTTATATACTGTTCCATAAGGTTAATAATATTTTGTTACAATCATCGCGTTAAACATTACAAAAGACAAAACTCATGCATTTAACAAATATTCCTTGCTTGCAGAGGACTGATTAAATCTTGTCCTTCCTGGAAGCTGTACCTAATCCATTCAGATTGTAATCTTTAAGTTTGTGTTTGTCTGTCAAGGGTCCTGATTATCAGACTGGACTATGCTAATTAAACTCACAGCATTCTCTGACTAGTGATTTCCCACAGTGAATTTATTGGCTGAATAGATATTTTGGGGTGTAATCTTGGCTAGATTGCTTCGCTAATATTTTTTATTCTAAACAGAAGAGAGAGGTTTGGTTTTGAGAAGTTTACAATGTGAATGCTGACAAACAGCTCAATTTTAAAACAACGGAACCCATTCCCAAACAACCCAACCAACTAAAAACCCCACCAAATAAACTGCAGATCAGTCACTTCCTAAAACTGTTTTACATCTGATTGCTCAAGTTAGTTGAAAGATGGAAACATGTTCCTTAGCTTTGGGAAGCTGTAATGCAGCGAGGAAGGTGGCTATAAAGTTGTCTGCTCAAAATGTTTACACAAAGTACCCAGCCCTTGTTAAACAGAATTTTTTGGGGTGGTTATGATAATATTATCTAAAATGCAGATAATGACATAACCAGAGTAGAAAAAGCAGGTTTGCAGAAAAGTGGCACAACAGGAAGGGTGACAGAGGGTGGCATAACGCTTAATTCACTGGGAAAGGAAAGGACAGAGGAAGAAAAAGAGATCAAGTGTCTCTATTTCCTACTAGACTGTGACTCAGGGTGGGATTTAAGCCAAATGACCAGATTTAATGCTTCTAATCACTTTTTCATTCTGTGTTTCTTTTTTTCCCCTCTGTGACTAGCACCATTTAAGAAAGGACTTAACAGGCCAATGTTCATCTTAATTATGCTCTTTCAGGTTTGTGCACACTTATAATGCCAAGTATTCAAGGCAATCCAAGTTTTTCCTGCCTTTGGCAGAGGGAAATAGATGCCTGCTCCTAACACTTATATCCTATGTGCTCTATGTCACAGCCCCATTGAAGTAAGAGTGGAAATGTTCAAATGAGGTTATATCTTCTGAATATTTTAGATGTTTAGAATCACAAATAGAGGAAGGTAAAGCAGAGTTCGGCTGCAATTTGAAGACTACTAATATATGGATCCCTTATATTTGAGAGTTCCTGGTTCTTGGCATGGTGGGTGCACAACTGTAGTGAGTCCTAAACACACCCACCTGTGGTATCTGCATTCAGAATTACACCAGGTGCCTCTTACAAAATTATGTTTGAATGAGCACCAATGCAAAGTGAGAGCCACTGTTGTATTTGGTTTCAGTGTGTATTAGGGATTTGAAGGTTTTTGTTGTAATGTTTTTATAAACGGGGCTGGGGCCTCTTCACAGAGAGCCACTCAGTGGACAAAAATGAGGCTGAGACTCTCCCGGAAGTTGCCACCCAGTTTATTGTTGAAGAAAAGCAGCAGGGAGGGGAAGGGCCTGGGCTAGTCCCAAGCCCCTGGTCGGCAAGCTGGAAGACTGCAACAGTGTGTCTTATCCCTCAGACATGCTGGGTGCTCCCTCAGCTCGAGCTCTAACAACGGAAGAGAGAGAACCCCCCTCCCCCCGGTGGTCTGACCCTCCTTTTTATAGCTTCCCCCTGGTCCTCGATTGGTCCTTTTTGGATCCGCTCTGTGGTTGGCTCATTTTCTAGGCTTTTATTGGTCCTTATTGATGGAGCATTCTTGACCAATCATTCCTCCTGGGTGTCGAATGATTGCACGACACCTCCTCCTATCACGACTTGAGGACATGAGGTCATTCCAGTTGACATCACTTCTAGAGTTTTCTTCTCCCAGCTTTGCTGTCTGCCTTCCTAATTTTTTTCATTCTCCACTCAGTGTGGCTTTTCTATCTCTGAACTCTGAACCGCAACAATTTATTAACATTTGTCAGTGAACCTGATTATAACAATTGTAACTTCAAAACAACTCCCTCAATTCATTAAAAACATACATTTACAAACTTTCAACTCTCAACCACTAAACCACAGAACTAGTGAAACTAAGTTGTAACAATCATTAACAAGAAAAGTTACCCCCAATTTTATTTACAACAATGTGGTTGCTAGGAATTGAAGCTGCTGTAAGGCCAGTCACTAGGGCCTGTTGTTTCTTTGTCTACGTGGCTGGAAGACCCTTCCTCTATGGTGTGCTTTGAGAGCTCTTTATTTGTGGCATTTATGAATAGTAAACATAAAAATCCTAAAATGTTACCACTAAAATTTGCATGAAATAATTAAATAACTGGGCAATGTAATTGAAATTAGTCCTTTTTTTTTTTTGTCATTGATTTTTATGACTTACTGTTATTTCCATATTCCTGAAATATGGGTTCCTACGTTGGAATGCGATATTTAGAAATACATTTCCCTTGGTGTGCAACTCAAGGTGACATTAGCTCCACTAATTTATTGTCACCTAAGAGCTCCTCTTGAACAACTTAACTCTGATCCTTAAGCACTCTCTAACTCATTTTGTAGCTCCAGCCAGGGTTTTTTTTCCATATGGTTGTGTTAAACATATTCTTGGATTATTACCAATTTATCAGGCCACTGTACTGTCATCAGTTTACCTACACACCTTTTCATCTCACTGCTGAAATAATTTTTGTGCCCTCAGCACTTTTACAAGTGTTTCCAGCTGTACGTGCCTCGTTATTGAGCTGCATCAAACCTGATCCCTTCAGGACTCCACTCCCTCAGATCTGGTTTGCTGATATTGCCTATATCTGCTAGAACCTGTACAACTGATAAGTCTTTAAATTTAGAAAGGAAATGTGTAGTTCATTAACGTGTCTATTATAAAGATCTTTATTTATGTTGTAAACATCTGAGTTGAGATAATTCCATAGTGAAAGGCTAACTTGCATCATATTTTTTGCCCTTATCAGTCAGGTCTTTGGTCTTCTACACTTGAAAAGCAGCGGGAGATTTTTTCCAACTCAAATGCACTTGTTATCAAATACCTTGATAATCCCATACTAACTTTGAAGTTATTTTGTCTTGTGTTTATATCAGACAATTGCTTCCACAGGATCGTGGGATAATTCAGGTTCAAAGGGACCCCTACTCCAGCCTCCTCCAAGCAGCGTTAGATGTGAGACAAGGCTGCTCAGGGCATTAACCAGGCAGACCTCAAAAACTTTCAAGCCTGTATAGGTTGCCCTTTCTGTGTCTTCATGGTGAAAAACTTCTCTTATGCCTTTCACCTTCACATAGCTTTTATGAATATCTGCAGCATTTGAAGTTAAGGGATTTTTTTCATAGTCTTTATTAAGCTGGCCTTGGTTATTACTTTAAAATGTTAGTAAGTGATGGGAAAACATATGGTTATCAAATCAATGCAAAACTGAACAGGAGGGGTTTTGTACAAATTTTCTGCTTTGACATAGAAGAGAGTTTTGTTGCAAAAATACTTTCTATTCTAAACTAAAGAATTGTGATGTTTTCCAGACAAAGTGTTTGAATATATTGTTCTGTAGCAAGATAACATTCCATATCTTCAGAACAGACACCTGAGTGGCTGAGGGTTGCTGATGGCACTGTGCAGTGAGTAGATGCTCCAAGTCTAGTTATCAAAAAAGCACACTAGGTTAGACAGCATCAGTTTGTGCTTCAGTTGGCAGAAAAGCTGTGCTGTCCCTGGGGAGCCTGATCCAAGGCAGAAGGAAAGCTTTTCCAGAGCTGTGCACTTTCTGTAGAGGAAATGACATCTGCTTACATTGTTTTATACCATTTCTGAGAGTCTGCTGAATAGTTGTCTGCATTGGTGTCCAAGGCTGCCAACCCAACGTACCTCACAAGCACTGCAATTTCCCTGTAATCCCTCCCATGGGAATTGAGGCACACTTGGAGTGAATTACTGGGAAGAGGGATGGGAATTTTGTTCTTCTAGCAGAAGCACTTTAGGAGCAGATACCAAGTACAAGGGAATGACTCCTGCACTGATCATAACACGGTGTCCTAAAGTGTCCCTTTGTTTCCCAGAGCAGATTTAAGGGAGTGCTTTGGTTCATTAAATGTCATTTATCCCTCAGCTCCTTTAGTTCTTCTCAATCTCCTCTTCCTTCTAGTGCTGAGGAAAATACAAGTCCACACTTAACAATACTTGGTAGGTCGTTTACTCAGCAGAAGTCCAGCCAAGAGAGAGCCAAATTCCAAATAGCAGATAACTGTTCATAAGGATGGACTTCAAACAATTCAAGCTTCAAATTGCAATTACTATTTATAGCAACTTTAAAATACCAGTGTCCACATGAAACACACCAGCCCAGCTGTAGGGTAGACATATGGTAATCCACTGTGGGCCTTTGTTAGGATATAGTTTGCTAGCTTGAACACTTTAGAAGTCCTAGTGTAAAGCCCAAAGTCTTTGTTTTAAAATGTGTGGTTCCCAGGGCTGTTGCTGAACTAGGTCAGGTGAAGTGTCCACCCAACTCACGTCTTATTTCAAACTGTGGGAATTCGAGGCTGTTCAAGGAAAGAGCATTTTAAAAGGTGTAAAGCAAAGGATGATATTTTTCCTAGTACACCTCAAATTTAAAGACTCCCTGGGGCAGTATGCATTAGGAAGTGCTCTGGAAGGTGTCAAGATGGTACACTGATGTGCCTAGGCTCATTTTGATCACTAGTTAGATAAACACATTGTTAAAATTGAACTAGTGTTTGTCATTTCTTCTACCCTAATAATTTCTTTAAAGTTTATCTGATAAATTGCATTCAATCTAAGAAATTCAGCCTGGTAGTGAAATTGTAAAAATCTCAAGAATGAGAATATTCAGCTAAGTGGCACACGCAACCTAAACCCAGTCTTTTGCCAATAGTGCACATTATTATTTAAGTATTTAAATATGGTCTTAGTTTGAATTACCTGCTGCAAAAATGCAGCTTGTCTTTGGAAGACTCATCCAGTTGTTCTTTTTTATTGTTTCCATCGCTATAGGGCAGAATTAAGGCTGTTTGGATGGCCTCAACTGTAATTATGCTATTGCAAGCAATTTATGAAATGTTTACATGCATATAATACATTGTATATTAACTTCATTAACCCTAATGTGCTTTGGATTGGGTCCAACATTGATGTGTTGCTGAATTTGTAAAATGCTTTGGGATACTTCAGATAAAAGGCACTGTGATAAAGTGGGAGTCAGTAATTACCATATGCATGAGGAAGTGGTTGTATTTGACTCTAGCCATTGACCCATAACTCTCAGAAAGAAATTGAAAACGAAATAGTAGAGACTGCAGAGCAGCATCCCATCAGAAAATCTATGCAATTTCCTAGTGTCTAATCTACTAGCCTGTTCTGAATGCACAGGGTGAGACATTTTCATCTGGTTACAGTTAAACAAAGCACTGAGTGTTTCTTTTTCCAGCCCGCAATTTGTGCTGAGCTGTAGGCTTGCCTGCAGCGTGGCCTAGCCTCCAAAGCACCAGCATGGTCAGCTGCACTGTTCCAAAGACAATTCCTTCCTGCAGGGTCTCCTTCCTCTCACAGCTGCTGTGTCCATCCCTCACCCTGTTGCCTTGGCACCGTGGTACACAATGCAAGCGACGCGTCTTCATTATCAGGCACCTTCTGGTGGTCTGGTGTTGGTGTTTACCTCCATGAAATGGCTCAACCGAGTGCTGGCAAGGCTGCTGACTGGCATGGTTTGGTACCCAGCAGAACAGGAATCTGACAGGCTCCACGTCTCATGAAATCTGGGCATCATCCATTTGGCTACCAGCAGTGAAACTTGGTTAGCAGGAGACAAGGAGAATATATCTGAGAATTTACAGCACATCGTGTCTCATTGAAGCCAGGTTAGGAGGAACGCAGTGGTTTTGCTAGGTGTGTGCCTGTTCCAACTGAGGGGAGACCTCATCCCAGTTCCCTCATGAGGGAAAGCAGAGGGGCAGCCACTGAGCTCTTCTCTGTGGTGATCAGAGACAGGACCCAGGAAATGGCCTGGATTTGTGTCAGGAAGATTCAGGCTGGATGTTAGGAAGAGGTTCTTCACCCAGAGGGTGATTAGGCACTGGAACAGGCTCCCTTGGGAAGAGCTCAGGGTCCCAATCACGCCAGAGCTCACGGAGCATTTGAACAACATTCTTGGGCAACTGGTGGATTTTTGGAGTGGTTCTGTAAAACGGTGACCAGGGGTTGCCCGCCTTGCCCGGGTGGCCTGCCTGGGTGGCAGTCAGACCCCCGGTACCGCTTTAGATTGCCCGGACAGCGAGGTCCCGGTCTCGGTCCCAGGAGCAGCTCTTGTCCCAGAGACCTCCAGCATACGCCCTAGCCCCGGACTATCCTGGCAAGCTCAGCCTGAGGCTATCAGGCGGTTCAGCTCTTTTAGTGATTTCAGCTCTCAGTGATATTCAGCTCGCAGCTTGCCAGGTAGTCGCTTTGCTAGCTCAGGGGTGAAGAGACGAGAAGAGCCGAGCGGCGCATTCCACTAAGTCTTTATTGGGGGTTCCGTGAAGGGGTCCAGGAACGGCGTCTTCTCTCGAAGTGGGCAGAAGTAGGGGTTTTTATGGGATTAGGTAGGATTGGGATAACTAGCCAATAGTCTGAGGTCTTGGTGATTTGACCTATAGCCTTTGGGTTTCTGGAATGTAGCCAATAGTGTTACAGGGAGATAACAGAGGGTCTTAGGAAGTAGGGTTTAGTACATGACTATGCATTTTCTCTCCACGGAGGCCTTGCTAGAGGCTCAAAGATTGCAACAGTTCTGTGCAGAACAAGGAGCTGGGCTTTGATTGTCCCTTCCAACCCAGGATATTCTGTGATGTCAGTGTAAGGAGGGTAAGCACATTCCTTCTGAGACAAGGAAGGAAGAGGAAACTTGCCTGTCTAGTTTGTAGTCAGCAACTACTAAGTACATCTTGTCCTTTTCTTGGGGTTTATATTTCGACATTTAAGTTGTCTTTTTTGCTTTTTGAACAGAAGATTGTTCAACCCCTGTATGTTTATATAGAAAATTCTACTGCAGGTGAGCCCAATGCTAACTGTTAATCACCGAATGTCACAATAGCATAGCCAAGAGTTCTCTGGACAGTAGGAGAAACATGGGAACGCTTACAGAGACTTACATGAAATAGATAAATAACTTTAAAATAATCATTGATTCTTCCATTGACAATGGATAATGGTGAAAGTAGCTTGGGGAAGAGGGCATGACCTCCAAGGGCTTGAAGGGGGCAGTGCCCTTTCAAGTGTAAAGTGAAGCATGCTACTGAAATCAGTCTATCTCAGCAAATTCTGAAAATATGGTCCTGTGGAGAGGTTTAGTTTTCATCCCTCTTGAAAGAATCACACTCTCTGTGGCTCAGGAACATGAATTCATCTGTCCTGCTGAGGGGTGTCCCTCTTCTTCAAAGTGGTGGTGGGTATCCTACAGATTGTAGTTCAGCAGTAGTGCTGTGCAAGGGGGCTGAAGGCACCACAGTCAAAAGAGCTGAACTTGCTCTCCATTTTCTAGTATTTAATGACTTTCCCATTGTATCAGAAACATTTTTTATTGTATTTCCTATATTACATGGTAAATATTTGTCATGGTGCATAATCTGCATATATGTCATAGAGAAGATCACAACAAATGTATGATTTGACAACAGAGTTATAAACCATCTCTTTCTTCTGGTGCCAGTTTTTGTGTACAAAAGCTACTTCTCACGGCTGCAGAGAGCACAGTGAAAGTCCCAAAAATGCAAATACCCTTAGTTAGAAGATGAATGTCAGAACCATCCCCATCATTTACAGGGCAGTTTTGTTTCTGGACAGAAAATATCCTTGATGGATTTAAAAACAAAAAACTCCTTGCAGCAAGGAGTTCAAAGCCTACTCTCCCAGTAAGAAAGAAGTTAACTGTGCTGTGTGGCACTAGATATAATCTGCTTACAAAGAGGGCATGTTTTTGCCAGTAAAGCAATTTATTTTGAAAAACAGACATATCAATCTAAGATAATTACAAATTGCAACAGGAAAATTAAAGTAAGTACCTTGAAGGCACTGAATTTTCAAATTTTCCACCCAGAAACATACTGGGTGGAGAAATGCAATATGTATTGTTTCTGTCCATAGTGTAGGTTAGTTGCTGCATTAATATGCACTAATGTACATTTATGCACTCCTGCTAATCATATCCAGAGCACTTCTGAAATAAACAGACTCGCTGTGTTCCAGCTAGTCCTGTTATACAAAGCACAGTACTAATCAAGCAAGTCATCTGTGCAATTAGGGAATAGAAATCACTGGGGACATCATGTGTTAGGATCTGTCTGCTTTATTTTTAAGATCCTGAAATGCAAACAGATAATACATTGTGTTAGTGGTAAATTTTTATTATTCTATCTTGAAATTAGTGTTAGACATGCACCCAAATGGCACATATTGTCAGAAATTGCTGCCTTCTTTCATCCCTTCCCCCCTCCCACTCCCCATGCATGATGCATTGTTGAAGCACCTAACTCTCCTTCCTTGCCAGAAAGAAAAGAATGGGGCTACTGTTAGGTCCTGAGCTATCCTAGAGGCAGATGCTTTTCTCTGCCTTGCAGCACAGGGTAGGGAGGGACAGAGGGGAGAAATCAGAGGGAGTCAGGGAAGCAAGTGCTCTGATCTGTGCAAAGCAGTCTGAAATGCCCATTCTGACTGAGAGTGTCTTTGAGTCTGGGAGAGGGAGTGTGGCCCTAGGCTGGGCATCAGGAACCAATAATTTTCTCTTTTTGTTTGACTAATTGTCATGAGGAGATATCTGGCAGCCTGAGTCTTGTCATTGCTTTTGGAGCTCCAAAACCACCGTAGAATAAAGATTGTGACAGAGGAGGCCAGCGGTGCAAACCAAGCACACCTTGACTTGGATGGCCCAGGAGAGTGACAGTAGCCAAACTAACTGATTTTTAAGAAGTACGAATTGTCTTTGCACACAGGGAACAATCATCTCTTTCACGAGTTTGCCTGAGCCATTCATATTTTGGCTAGAGTAGAGGCTTGAATTCCCAGAATTGCTTATTGGGGCTTCTTCTGGGATGCCATTTATAGACTCCAGAAACTGCTGTTACAGAACCACATCTAAGGTATATCATTTGGCAGGATGCAGCACCACACTGGTCCTGGAAATCAGTAACCAAAAATGATCCATGCATGTAGGAACAGAGGAGATGTGGTCTGAATCAGGAAGAAAACTCACATAGTTAATATTTTTTCAAGCAGAATTTACTTAATGGAGAAATTTAATCAAATATCCTTAGTCCTTCAGACAAGTGTGTGCAAAGCTGTGCTGGAAAGGTAGCAAACAAGATAGGAAGTGCCTTACCAAAGTCTTAGAGGAAGATAAATGGACAAGCAGACACGGATCTGGCCCACAATATTTGTAAATTCAGGTTTTCTTTATCATAACATAGCACTTGTTTCCCATAAAATAATGTAAAACTATCAAGTGAAAGGTGACCACTAGTAGTTTTTAATCCAAGTGGTGGTGTGAGGATGCAGAATGTACAGAGGTGAACTGCTCCATCCCTCTGGGGAGGGGGGGAAATTTCTTGTCTTGAAGACTGGATACATCCCACTTCTTTCTACAGGTTGAAAAATAACCTAAATATATTTGAAGGCACTTTATTTTCGTTGAATTAGTTGCTTATCTCCAAGTGATATAAGCCAAGCACATGTGAGGTCTTTCTGTGGGGTGGAGGATTGGTGTCAGCATACTATAAATAGAGCTCTTAAATAGCCAGGCCTAGGAGCTCTGAGTAAAAGACAGTTGTTGGAGGGTGCAGAGGTGGATGTGGACAGCAGGAATTTATCCCCAGTTAGCTCAGAAAGAAAACCCTCCTTGCACATATGTATTGAACAGTGCATCCCAGGGGTGCCTGCCGTCAGGTAATCCATCGATCGCAGACACATTGCTACAGGAAGGAGAAGCTCTCAGTCAAAACATGGTTCTCTTGCAGCAAGATGTACAGCAGCTAGAGCTGGCCAAATTTATTAACTGCCAAAAAAGTAGTTGGCATGCTTGATCGTCCCCCTCCACTCTTTCCTCAGATTCCTCAATATATGAATATTCAGATTTTTTTTTCAGGGTGTTTGAATGAAGCAGTTTGGTGGTTTTTGTTTTTTTTACAGACTTTCAGCAGCAGATGAATCAATAGCTGTAGTCCTGAGGGGCAAGGGGGTGACACTGCCAGCCAGCAACGGGGTTTAAGCCACAGCCTGTGGAAATCATCTGTTGAGAAAGGTAAAACACATTCAGGCCGCAGAGAAAGGGAAAATTGAACAAAGAAACAAAACTGAGCAAAGTTAGTAGAAACCAAAAAGGAGTAAGGGCTGCAGATGTTGGGTAGACTGAACAAGACAAACCATGTTTGTTCTGAACTGTCTGTTCAGTGCTTCTTTCGCTCCATATCTCTTGTGTCCATACATCTTTGGGATTTTATGGGAGGTTTCCATTAATTTTCTTATAAGGTCATTTTCAAAATGAAAATCCTGGGAGGGAAATAAATTTATTATAAATAAATTTATTACTGCATTTTCAATATTGCAATGGTTTTGCTATTGGGGTGCTTTTCTTGGCATCTCTTCATTGTTTGATGTTAACTAAAGGGAAAATTCAAATTGCAAATATTAATCTGATTTACAGATGTTTCGAAAAAAGACTTCCACTTTCCACCTACAGACCTTATAGGAGAAATACCTTGTTTTGGAGGAAGGGAAATTAAAAAAAAAAACAAACAACAAAACCAAAGCAACAGAATAAAGCAAAAGCAAACACACCAAAGCCAACTGAGCCGCCAAAAATTAAACCCATACCTTCCAGAGGGTTTCAGGAAGGTGCACCCCAAGGTCCTGGCTCAGTGAAGTGCTGCAGAACCAGATTGGTTTCCAGGAGCAGTGCCTCTTTCAGCATCAATAACCAAGCACTTAGAGCACTGATCAAGAAACTCACTCACTGGAGACAAGATTATCTTCAGCTGATCATATCTGTGGCAGCCTCTGTCTCCTTGAACAGAAAACAAAAAGGTGTTGTTATACCCCTGTGGAAAATGGATTAGGGCTTCTCTGGAAATGTTACCCTGCTGTTTATATAGGACCTGTTTGCAGATGGGTTAATCAAGAGTGCCTTTGTGTATGCTGTTCTAGTCATCAGTGTCAGAAATTCATGCTGTTTTCTCTTAATTAAAAAATCAGGGGAGGAATTTTTAATAACTCAATTTTTTAAAAATCTACTTTACGGAACACCTACCATTCAGTGGTGCTTTGTTATACAATTCAGTATGCCCCTATAAAACTTGGTGCCAAAGGAAAAAAATGGATGACAAAAGCCTTTCAGTCCAGAAGCCCAGCTGGGCTGCAGCTCTGGTGCCTTTCAGAGAATCAGAGCTCTCTGGAATACACACTTGAATTGTCACATAGTCCCGAATACGTGCCTTGGGTGTGGATCTCAACCTCTATTTGATGGAACCAGCTTGCTAATTTTGCGTGAGAACATGGTGCCATCTGAGTGCTTGTCTCAACAGCAGCTGCTCTGTCAAGGGGATTGTGTAGAATCTGGCTGGATTTTAGTGTCTCCAAGTGTTTCAGTACTCCGTCACAACAACATCAGGGCACATCCACGTCCTCTGGCTCCTATTTGTATTAATAGAGTAACTTCTCTTCACCTTTAATCTTCTTCCCACATCCCCTTTCTCCAGTTACCAAGTGAAAAGCCAAGATCATTGCAAGGCTAATGAAACATCCTTTTCCACGCTGGGCCCTCACTGGTGTCTGTAGGTTGTGGTTTTAATGGGCAGGGTGACAGAAGATAGAGCTAGGGGCAGGGTTCAGTGCGCAGGTTTGCCACAGAATCACTATCAGCGTACTGCTAGTTAAAAAAAAAAATAAAAATCTAAAAAAGGGGCATGTTTTTCAGTAGCTGACAGCAACCTATTTTTGCCAAAAACGTGTCAGTTCAGGCAATGAATTGAGATGAAGAAAATTAAAGTTTAAAGGTGCCATGGATAAGTAAGTGCATTCCTTTCTACCTGAATCCAAACAATGTGGGTCCCCATGTTCAAATGCATGAAATATAATTGTGGCTAATGCTCACACAACACCTTGGATGCAGAAGGACAGCAATTTTTAGGTTTTGAGACACTTGAAGATGTGACTCTTTTGTCCCAGTAGTTGCTGAAGTTGTCTGTCTTATTTCTTGGATTCTTCCTGTACAACATTTCTGAGCAGGCATCAGAGGATTTGCAAGGTAATGCAAAATGACATTGGAGATACCAGTCCCAAACAAAGACAGGTGAATGTATGATAGATACCAAAAGGTCAAATTCTGCACTGACATTTACCAAAACGTCTCTATAGGTCTTGATATTTTTTTCTATTATTCCCGTGCTTTCATTTTATATTCATGTTGTCTAGATTCTACAGTTCTCACCTTCAAGCACACCTCTTATTTTAACCATTTCTTTATGCCTGTTCTCCCCTATGTGTGCTCATATTTTAAAATAATTGCTATGTACTTCACTATACATTTATATGAAGTTATTTTACTTGTTTTACTTAAAGGCAAACCATAGAAGCAGAAGTAGGTAGTCTCATAAGTCTCAAGTTATGGCTCTTTGTGGGATATCATGAAGTTAAAAGAAATTTTGCCCCATTTTGTAATGGTAGCTAGAAAAAAACCAAGATATTAACTGTAAAATAACCAGAAGACCAAGCTTATCCTTAAATGAAGAATTTCTGAAGGCCAGGGAATAGTTGGTCTGAATCCTGAACTTTGCTCTTTGGATTTGAGAAGGCGTCAGTAACTAACATTTCTCATAACTGCCTGCAAATCATGGAATATGATTTGAGGGTCTCCAAGTCCACTGTGGTCTCATACAGACTAATTTAAAAGGTAGTGTTTGAAGAACTTAAAGATGACAGAGTTAAGGTCTAATTTGTTTGGCCCTGCTTAAAGTTCTTTGCACCTCTTGGTTCAACATTCTTGTTCATGCTCTAAAACACACTGTTTCAAGTACTTGATAATTTATATCAATGTGCCCCTTCTCTTTCCGAATTTGAATATCTGCCATGGGTTGTAAAAGGATCTTGCAAAATAGAAGGGATTTTTAAAACCCTGTGCTGTTTGAGGTTGTGGAGGGGCACTCACCTTGTCAAAGCTTCCTCAATGATTGGCAATTGCTTAACAGGGCCTTTTGTACAGGCAATGTGTTGGAAGTGTTACTGTCACCTCCTGTATCTTCCCCTAAGTTAAATCAGAAAGACACATCTGGCCATTAAAATGTAACATCTAAAAAAAATGTTTGTGAAGTTCCACGTGAAACAACTTTGGTTAAAGGTATGTCTGAGCTTTTTTTCTTCTATTGTAAGCTCTAAGCCCTTATCCTCAACCAGAACATTATTGTAAATTAAATGTATTCACAGATGCTACAAGACAAGACAATGCAAGACAAGACAATAAGACAATGAAGTCAGAATAATTCTGTGGTAATTGTACCACTCGTAGCAAGAAATTAATATTTTCTTTTTTTTCTTTTTGTACCTTAGTTACTTCATCAGCAAAAATCTGGGTTACACGGGGTGGGTGTTCATGGGCTTTTAAAAAACATTCCAGAGTTAACAGAGCCATAGAAACTTGAAGCATTCTTTTTGTAGCAATATTGCTAATCATAAAATGATGTGTGATTAAGTGCAAATTAAGTAGTAAAACAAAATAACCAAATGAATAAAAAGATCATTAAACTGAACATAAGGTGATATTAGGAGCATAAAACCACTGAGAAACAAGTTTATATAAGAGGAACAAATAGGTTCTCTAATCTGAGATCTGTATCTCTCAACTTGTACTCAACAAGCACTTCCTCTCTTTTAAGGGAAGCAGGTCTTTAAGTTCTCAGAATGCAGGAGCAAGTTTCCCTTCTTGTCAGTCTGCATGAGGCGAACATGATTGGGAAAGAGATTACAAAGAAATAAAAGGATATTTGGAGTGTCAGTGATGACAAAGTATGATCCAATTCTGCTGCTGGTCTCTTTTAAGTGGAGTGGTAAAACCGCATTTTTATGTAAAGTGACTTTCCCCTTTTGGTTCATCTCCCTTTTTAAAGTGCATATGGAGAATAACTCATTCTGCAGCTGTTACCTCCTTTCACGGGTGAGTTTTGATCAGAACTAAGCTTTTGATGTCAGGTAACATCCTATTTCATTGGAAATAGTTATGTGATCTCTACCAAAGAGCAGGCACCTTGCTTATCTTCCATCTGCAACCTTCCTTTCAGAATTAGCCCTGGGCGCTTACCAGTCACATCTCTGAACTGCTGCATCCCAACATGGTTTTTGTTTCACCTGTGAATTGTGCAAGTGCAAACCTTTGTCTTTGTCTACATAGAGCAGTTCTGTAGTTTTGTCTCCTACTTCAGTGAATTCTTTGTGCCATTCCCACACTGGCTTTTTTTTTTTTTTTTTCTTTTTTCTCTTCTTTCTCTGTACAATGCAGGTTGCTTCACTTGCAATGTGCTGCAGCTTGTTTGTGGTTGCTGCTGGATGAGAGAGTCAGCTTTTCTCTGATTGTAGTTTTCCATGACTCCATATCATTCTTAAATGAGACTTCATTTGGCATGACACTGCATTTATTGTAAAAGAAAGAATAGGACAGGTAACACTTTTTAAAATTAGAAATTGCAAAGTATAATATAGAAAAGAAAAATATGCAGGTTTATTTAGGTACTTCAGTGAAACCAGCAGTAGACTTTCCCACATGTCAAATGTAAAAGTTGTGGACCTGTATTTTAGATAAAAAACTGTATTTTAGATTTTATGTCACTAAAGAATATTATTGCCAAGGATTAGATTTGCAACCAAAGGTACTATAGTCTTGGTGAGGGAAACAGAATTATAAAGCTTAAGTAGCTGTGCAGGACTGCAAACCAGATGCTACAGCACACTTCTGATCTAACCACTCAGCCAACATCCACTTTGGAAATGGAAATAGTTTTCAGGGGAGGAATGACATCCATCTATTCTCTCTGAATAAATACAGTTGTCTTTGCTTGTCTCCCTCATTGTCCTCATCCTATGAACTTATATGTATGAGGGACAGATTTTTCTTTCTATGTGTAGAGAAGCAAGGCTTTATTGTTGGCTACTCTAACTTGGAAACTTCTATCTGTAACAATTTCACCAACAATGAGAATGTTTATTGAGTGGAAATCCACTAGAGGTTGGGCATTTCAATTAGAGAACATCACTCCTTGCCAGAGCCTACCATAGCAGATGTCTCATTTTCTAATACAGTACAGAATACAGAATCTAATACAGAATCCTTCCTGACATTTAAATTTTCGGCATGGCAGTGCTCTTCTGCAGGTATGGAGGCAAAATAATCTTGTATGCTTTTAAGGGGAGGAGAAAGGGGTTGAGTCTTTGTGCATGTGTGCGTGAAGAATACGGCATGACAAATAGCAAAACCCTTGATGGCTTTGTTACGGCTGTTGTTTAAGTAGTAAAAAGTATTCTGAAGACATATGGAAATGCAATTAGTCTAAGAAATGAGAACTATCTGATAGGATATGTGATGAAAAGCAGGTGAACTGTGTGGGAGGGCAGTAGAATAGGCTCCAGGACTTTATTTGTGAAATTGTCCTTTATCCTTGTCTACCTCCAACAGATGTGGGGTAAAACTGCCTTTTCAAAAGTGGATCAAATAATGCTACCAATACATTCTTCTCATCTCTCATTTATCCTTCCATGTCTGTAATACAAACCATTTTTTTTTAGGCTCCAATGAAAGAAGAGAAATTAAATTTTCTGCCAACTTGATTACAATGCCATCTTCCTTTGTTTCAGATTAATTGGTGCACAGTGTGATGTTCTTAAATAAGCTATTATCTAATGCAGTGGAAGTGATGGAGAGGCAAGGGGATATCTGACAGTGACAGTACAGCTGCTCCCTTATAGGGGTGCTGTGGTTTTTCAGACGTGACTTGTAGTCTTCAGCTTCTCTTCAATAAATCACTGATAGTCCCAAGACCAAATAAGTTCAGTGGATGTAGGCACAGAAACATAATGTAACTTCATACTAAAATTTACCGACGTCATCAGAAAGGAAAACTTGCCAAGTACTACTTAGGTACCCCGTGCACCTTTAAGGTTATTTTTCATGTCATGGGCATGCTGAGATGCATGATCTTGCAAATAACTTGAGACCTGGGTTGTCCTTTCCTGAAGCTATTCAAACACCCTCCTAAATTTTCCCTCTCCAATATTTTTTTTTTTTTACGGAAGCGTGTCAGAAAAGTATCAACTTCTGTTTACTTGTAAGAGTAAAGTGAAGAGGAACAGCCATTAGTTGGACATTTTTCCTCAAAGAGGGAACAGTTTCTTTTTTTGCAATCACAGTTAAAGAAGCCTTGCTCTTATTAGATCTTTCTGGAAAAAGCTCAATTACCCTGTCTCTAGGAGGAGTAATGAGGGCAAGTAGGGTGAAGAAGGGGGAAAGTAATTATGAGAGTTAGAAATTAGGGCCCATGGAAACATGGAAAATTAATCTCATCCAGGTCTGCCTTTGGATCCATCTCTGTTCTTGCTGAAATCAGTGGCATGGCTCCCAGTTCTTGCAAAGGCATGAGAAGGAATGCTGAACCCATAGTGCTGTCTGTTTTCTTAGGATACATGTTTTGGAGATAAAGAGAGATTGAAAATCCTCAAATGCTCTGTCAGCAGTTGCATAATTGACTGTCTGTTGCCATGTGGTAGCTGCAGACAGGAGCATGGGACCTCAGCTTGCTGTGGGTCATCACTGCCTCTCCGCACACCTCTTGGTAAAGATGTGGAACAGACTTTTCAAGACAGATGTGCTAAAAGAAACAGAATAACTGGAATCATCTATATATATGGATTTTATTAATGATATATTGGAAAGAGCATTAAATACCAGCAGGAGTCCAAGTACAAAGCCTGCATTGTTTCTGTTCCAAGCTCGCAGATGGATAATTCACTATGCAAGAGATTTTCATGACCAACATTTCAAGCAATCCTGTTTGCCTTGGACCAGCTTTCTTTAAAAAGAGGAAAAAAAAAATCTTAACTTTTTGTATGTGGAAGTTTTGATTTCTTTTGGGTAGAGTGTAAAGAGAGGAAACAAAGAAAAAGGCTGCCTGAGGAATTTTCCCCCCAAACTCCTTAAGTGACTGAGAGAACACAAGAGTCTTTGTTAAATCTAGTTAATCTGGGAAGTGGCAACTGAAGATTGGGTAGCTACATATAAGATGTGTGCTACATATAGGCTGTTATGAATATATAACTGAGCAGGAGATTCACTCCTTTTAATGCTTTTATTGAGAAAATTCAGCTCTGGGTAAGTGCATAGATTGCAATTCACCCCTGCTCCCAATTATGCTGGCTCAGTAATGGAGGAAGCTTTAGTCCTGCTGATAAGCAAGGCTAAACCTCCCGTCCTCACAGGAATCACTTTGAGACGGCCCCTTTTAATCTTCCTGGCTGGTCTACCCCGTATTCCTTCGCGTTTCCCCGAGGTTACAGCAACACTCCACTAAAGCCCCAATCTATAGTCCTGCTTTTTCTCAAGTAAGGCGCGCTGTTATTTTCTTAAATAATGCATAGTTTTGGGGTTTTAAGTCTTTTTTTCCCCC
>VXBU01000374.1:79011-100877 GCA_013400315.1 Bombycilla garrulus | reverse complement strand
TGCGGGAGGGAGCCGGCTCCACTGCCTCCCACCAGCGGGAGGGGAGGTCGGCTCCTCTGCCGCTGCTGCCCCGGCTCCATCGCAGCTGCGGGACCTCGGGCGGTGTGCTCTGGAGCAAGGCAGCCCCGGCTCCGCCAGCCCGGCACCCCATGGCCACGGCTTGGCAGCTCTAGCCCGACTCTGGTTCTCCTGGCTTTTGGGGTCTTAGCAGCTGCTTAAGAGATTAATATTTCCCTACCTATGTTGTTTATTTTAGAAAACAGTGTTTGCAGGGGAGAAAATGGGGAGGGGTGAGCTATATATATATAAAAAAAACTGGCACAAAAAACCCAGCAACAAATACCTCAGAAACTTATTAATCACATATGCTATGAAAGTCAGTGCCACAAGATCTCATTCTGTCTAGAAACTGAATAAAAACCATGGAAGTTGTTGAAGTATTAATAATATTTTAAATATTTCTTCAAAAAATAAAGCTTTAAAAGACATCTGAGTCTTTGTGGTGTAAGCTCTTAGACTACAGTGAGAGAACTTCTTGTATCATCCTTACTCCTCTCTTCCTCTGTTGCTTACATCAGTGGCTGTTGTCCAGCTTGCATTCTGAATCACCAAACTCCATACCAAAATACTCTGGGTTTTCCCACTTTGGACAAACTGAGTCTGCTCATTATGAAGGCAGTCTCAAATTCATTGCTTTAGGAGACAGTGTTAAGCACTACTCTGTTTGCCAAGAAACGAGCTGTGAGTTAATGCTCCTGGGTGCCCACCCTCCTATTTTTGTCTGATTTCTGCTTGTGTTTAGCAGACAGTGAAAGCAGAGTGCTGGTGATGATGATTTTGTACAATTCACTGTACTGAGTTAAAGTAACTATGTAGAATCCTTCTAGCCAAGAAGGATTCTATTTCAGTATGCTTGCCGATGCCCCCCTCATTTTACTGGGCAAAATTCCCTTTTGTAATAGGGCAATTGAGATTTCCTAAAGGCCAGTGCCTTGCCTGCTGCTTAAATGGCTGTGAAACTGAGGAGGACTTCTCGTGCATGATATAATCGGGCAAGGATATTAATCCACTCTTTAATGCCCTCCCCCCCTTTATGTGAAAGATCAACTCTACATTGGGGCCCCAGGAGATCGTGAGCACCATCACTGCTCCCGATCACATGGACCAAGGAAGGAGAATTTGCTGCTTTGCTCTACAGCATAACCCAATAGTCCCTCTTCACAGAAGTCCCTTCGGAAACTCCTACAGGCGTCATTTTTAACTCTGGGTCGTCTTTCGATCTAATCTACTCATGGCGACACAGCTTTTAAAGCTTCAACGAACAGCTTTGCTTTTTCCTCGGTAGGGCGCCTTGTTGATTTTTTTAGATACCATGTAGGTTCTATGTTTTTAGGGGCTATCCCCCCGTAGATGCTGCCCAGCGTTCTTTGCAGTTGTCGTTTGCATGGCCGCGCCCAGTGCATGATTTCGCAATAGTCCTGTGCGTAGGGGTTGTTGTACATTTTGCGGTCTCTGCCGCACCGGCACGGCATGCCGGGCTCGCACCGCCGCCTGGCCGTGCTGCGCCGGCACCACACTGCCCGTCCTGGACGGTTTGCTGCCCGCTTTTCACTGTAGCTTGGCTCCCGCCGCGCCGGGCAGCCCGGCTCGCCCTGCCGCTGCCGCCTGGTCCGGCCCGGCTCGCCACGCGGCTGCGTACCACGCGCCGTGCGGCCGCTCCACCACTGTCGCTCCGTCCTGCTGCACGGCTGGCTTGGGCGCTGCTGCCGGCGTGCTCGCTGGACTCTAGCTATGCTGCTGCTGCTGCCCTAGGCCCGAAGCCCTGCAGGTTCCCCGGCTCCGCGGCCGCTCCCGGGCTCGGTGCCCGCCGGACTCCAGCCACACTCCGCTCCCGGCATTGCCGTTGCGACGCGGCTCGGCCCGGCACCAGCCCGGCCCGGCCTCAGCAGTTTCCCCGAGGCTGCAAAGTTCGTTTTGTTTGTAGGAGCGGTTCCACTCCCATACTCGGTATTGTCTCGGCAGTGGTGGGAAAAGAGAGGGGAAAGGGGGAAGGGTGAGCTGCACAAATCTAGCACAACATTAACAATCAACACAAAAAAAAAAATACAGGGCAATTTTTACAGTTAACTGTGGAGGGAAACTCAGAAACTTATTCATAACAGGGTACATGTTCAATATCTGCATGTGTGCACGAGTGCATACTGCTTTTTAGATCTTAAAATATAAGCCCACTCTGGGGAATGTGTTCCTTTCTCCTAGAGGGAAGCTTTAAAATACCTATATTTAAATAAACATAAAACCCTCTGCTAATTAGTTCGCAGTAATAAGTTTTATATGTTCATTTTCTCACCCATGTCCACTTAACCTTGTGGATCATGAAGACGGGTGATGAGAGCAGCACTAAAATTTCTGTCTAATCAACACTGAGATGAGATGTATGCTGGCAAGAGTGAGGCAAAACAATAATGTAACCACACACATGATAGCTTAAGGATCTTTTCCCCCAAATTGCAAATGTTATTTCAATAGAAAAGCAAATATTTTGCCCTCTATTTTGTCCCACAGTCATCACTGCTAAAGTTTAGAGGTTGCTTGCCCCTTTCAACTGCAGCCTCCACATGTGAAAATACGACATTGCTATGGTAACAAGTGCTTCTCCCATCCATAAAAATAAAGGGCCAGCTTTTCTTCCCCAGTGGTAATATGTTTAACTGTCTTGAGCAGTGCTGACGGGGCAAGCCTTGTTACAGTAGGTGGTTCTTCTTGGTCAAACAAATTTAAAACTACCAGCAGAAACTGACTGTGATGGACCCAGTCATAAATCCTTAACTCTGACTGATATTCAGTGCTCTAAACAAATGGATGAGTGTCCCTCTAGCCCTCCTTCCCTGCAGGGTGCAGAGCACTCATGTTGATTTCTTATTTGGAGTAACACATGATGTTGAATTCCAAGTGTTTTGTTCGGTTTTTTAAAATAAGGTTTCAATCCAGAGTGCTTTAAGTTAGACACAGTCTGGTAACAAGTACCAAGGACTACCATCTAAGACACTTCGCAGCAGTAGAGGTAAAATACAGTAGTTACAAAAATGTACACAGCCCTCTGACTTAAGAGATCATTGCATTGTGTCCTCTGCTAGGATTCCTGGCCACCTCTTGCCAGCCTTCCTGCTGCTGTACTCAAATGCCTCTTATGTGCCCTGCTGAGGGACAGCACCCTTCTCAACATAGAGTTGAAAAATGAAATGGAGAATGGGAAGGAAGAGTATTTTTTTACTCAAATGTATTTTCATGTATTTAGAGCAGCCTGTGCTAGAAATTACAGGTAGATAATTCACAGGTTGACAAGTTTAGTGGAAGGTATGGAGCTGAAAATCCAAGTGTCTCTGATCATACCTCTAAGTACCTGAATATACTAATCTGGGGAAAAGGATGGTAGGACCTGTGCAGAAGTGACTTGTGACAGTAGCCCAAGAAACTGATCCCACAGCGGTGAGATGGGCAAGAAATGCAAATTGGCATTCTACTGTTCACTTTTCCTTATTCTGAAATGCTCTCTAGGTATTCCCTCTGTTATTCGGGTGAAGTTGAGTACAACAGGCTTAAAACTTGGTCCTCCCCAGCAGAGATGCTGTTTGGAGAAGGATGGTTTGGAAATGTTGTCTGGAGTGTCAGTTCTTTGTAACTTGAGTGTACATCAATACTGTTGCAATCTGTATGCATTTCTCTTAAAACAGAAACCACGGACAGATGTCTAGAGCCTGAAACAGACTCCATAAAACAAAATAATTACACTTAATGCTAATTATTCCCTGCAGGACGTGCCACTGTGGGAAAATGTAAAGAATCTCTACTTTTGAAGTGTACCAGAGTTTTCCAGTAATGTTTCAAAATGCTTCCAAAACTTTGCCAGTATGTCTGTATTTCACAGCAAAAGCTAATCCTTCCCAAGGTCTGAGGGCATGAAGCCATGTTTACTCATTGGCTAATAGCAGGCTTCTGCCACTGACAGGTCAGTCCACTGATACACAGCATGCAGTGGTAGCTGTTACTGCAAATGGACAAAAAAATTTAGGTTTAAATAACTTGTATGGCTTTTTGTGCACTTGGCATACAAGCATCATCTTGTGCAAAGGTTTTTCAGGGCCATTCCAGCCCTTTCTGTACTTTGCCTAATTGGAGTCCAAAAGCATTTGATAGATAAAAAAAGATGCTTCTGCAAGCACATTTGGATCAAGTTCTTTGAGATTTCAGAGAATTTTCTCCTGCCTTTGCCAGTTTATAATACAAGGCACCTGGGGAGCACTTTTCATTCCTGTAGCCATAGCTCATGGGCTTGCTCAGTGGTGGGAGGCTAGGTCAGACAGTGTCTCCTCGCACAGCACAGCTCCCTTTGAAGCAACGATGTGATGCCGTTCTGAGGTGATGGCAGTCCTTAGGAAGCCTATATTCCCATCCCTTTTATAAGACCAAAGGAAATAATTGGTTTGTAATGGTTGCCAACCGCGCAAACACTGCAAGAAGGCTGTTATGTATCTCTCTGCTAAGTGATCACTCCATGGGAACCTCCTTTACCCATTCTGAACACACCCAGGGCAGCTTTCAGTACTCCTCCAAGGCACCTCTTTGTGCTCTGCTCAAGCTAAAAGAGACAATGTCACTGCTAAAAAAACTTTGCCTGCAGCACTGCAGGTGTGTGATGTGGGTCCACACTTAGAGTATTTGATCTGCGCTCTCTTCTGCACTGACTGACGGATAGACAATTGATTCTTAATTGTCCATATTGTTGGAAGGTTGGTTTTTTTCCAATGATTGTTCAAGTGTAAAATTCCACCAAACACCAGTTTTTATCAGTGTGAAGCTTTTAAATAATATCAGTTACTTTATCCCTCCTTTCTTTCTTACCTTGCTCAGTAAAAGCCTTTTCTCCAGTAGTCAACACTGAAGCAATGTATCTAAGTAGAATTTTTGCCTTTGAATGCAACAAATAATTAAAGAAAACTACCCACTGCTGTATGTGCTACTTCCTGGGACATCATTATCAGTGTGGAGTATAATTACCTTTTTCTTCCTGAGGAGGGAAGGAGGCACGCAGAAGTTTGACCAAATACTGTAAGATTTCGGTGCTTGTTCTTGGTGTCCTCAATTCCACCATCCTGTAAAATTAGTCTTCCTCTACCTCTTCTTTGTTTTTTTATTCCTTTGTACAGTAGTGGCAATATCTGTAAAATGATCCAGCAGTACAAACTGCTTGAAGAAAGCTTTCCATCTTTATAGATCAGTCTTGAGAATTTGTGATGAATTTTATCACCCTTTAAATGACAATGTTCTTCACTTCTGTGTGTTTTCTGTTCTTGTTTAAGTGTGAAACCTGAGTGGACCTCAGTGGGTGAATTCAGGCCAAGTACAATGGGTAGAGGGGTGTGTGTATCTTGGAACATTTCTCACTATGAAGGAGAAGAGAAAGGAAAAGGGAGAATGACCTTTCCTATGCTGTCTTGGGCTTTGCTTCTTGGAGACGGAATGAAAGAAAGAGAAAAAGACGTCTAGATTTGCCAAAGAACATTATTTGAATGAGAACAAGCAAAACTCAATAGACAAATTGTCTGCCTGTAATTAGTCAGCTACAGGTGTAAACTTAGATTAAAATCATGCTTCTTTTAGGACAGCAACAGTTTGTGACAGTACAAAGTAATTTTGCTATTTAGATTGTTTAATTGAAAATAGAGGGGGTTTGAGGCTATAAGCAAAGCTCTGGGGATTCCCCTTGTGCTTCCGGGGCATGATAGCTTTTTGCCATGGAGGTTCTGTTCCTCTGCTGTAGAAGCACAGGACTGCAGATTTCCCCTCCCTGCCTGGAGCTGCTGCATTAAAACACAAATGGAAAAAAAAGATAATGAGCCTTTTTTCAATTTATATCTGCGGGGTGTGGAAGGTGTAGCAGAAGATAAATGCAAAATCAGGCTTCCTATCCATAGAAAACAAGTAATAATTTATGCACTTTGAACTGGGTGCACCTCATTACACAGCAGTAAGTATTAATGCCAATATCTTACAGCTGGCTTGCATGTGAAAGCCGTGGACGTTTAATTGTAGAGTACCGTTTAGAAGGGAAACTCCTCAAAGACCCCACGGGCATTACTGGAAAGGATATTGTGGTGTGGGATCCAGTGGTAGGCATCCAATTGCTTGCTTCTACCCAAAATTAATGGATGGTAATGCATCTTTTATGTCATGTATAATGATAAATTTACTACGCTAATAGGTGCATATGCCATAAGAATAGACCACTGCTCCAGTAAGTTCCTCTCTTCTATGAAAAATTGCTGATACATTGAGAAGAGGCTGACAGATGGATGCTGGCATCTTTGGTACAATGATGAACTATGATTCCAGCAAAAACTATTAAATAAAAGTCTGTTAATGAAAGAAGGAGGGGAAAACAAGAAATTAGGTAAGGAAGAGTATAACTTCAATTCTCTTAAGTAAACATACATAGAATAGGACTGCTGTAAAGAAGGGCTCCACTGGTCTGCTAAGCTACAAAACAATATTTAGAACTATTCAAATATCAACTTCCAATAATACACTTCCAAGTCATTTACTAATCCTTTATCTTTCTTATTACCTCAGCATTCAAAAAAATATGTGCAACTATCTATTCAAAATACATTGAACTATCAATATATTGAACTATCAATCAAAAGATACTAAAATAATTTGGCCTTTTTTACAAGTTCAGAATTACTAGGAAGAAATCTATCACATACCTAAGATCTCTGTAAGACCCTCCTTTCTCTCCCCTTTTTCCCTTTCTCCCTCTTACTCCCATCCTTCCTTTTACTTTCACCCCCAGAGTGCAGTACAATGTCAGCTTAGTGGCAACAGGGAAATACATTCCAGAAGAAGCTACATCACCTCTTTAGACCCTAAATCCAGATGTTCTCCCTTAAAGTGGGGCAGTAGTGCAGCTAGAGGAGGGGAGGGTGCTGGCAAACAGGTGTGTTTATTTTTTTGAGGGCAAATCTCCATTGAATAGGTGAAGGACCTCTGTAAGAGACACCAGGAGATCTTCTGCAGTGAGAGTATCTAAAGTGCATCATTAGCACCCATTATTTTGGCTTAACTTTAGCCGAAATATTTTAACATAAATTAAAGGTAATGTTTCTTACTGGAGATCTCTTCAGCTGTGAGAAAAGCATAGAAAAAATAATAAGATGGCCATCTTCAGCAGATTGTCACAAATGTGGGCCGAGTGGAACTGTGTCAGCTCATCCTGCTGGAGGTCGTTGCTCAGGCCTTTTCACAATGGGACTGGATGGAGAATGGATGACATTTGTCCAGAATCAAAAATAAACACAATTATCATCATCATTACAGTCTCATTGTTTGCTGCACCAAAGAGTGAATGTCACAACCATGGGGGTTTCGTAAGGGCTATTATTAGATCTTGACCCTGAAAACATGTGCCAGAACTCTGCTAAAAAGGAAAAAAAAAAAAAAGACATTTTATTTGAAAGAAATTCATTCTCCTTAAGCAAAATAAAAGCATGAATTTAGCACTCAGCTATCATCTTTGAAAAGGCACAGTAGAATTTCTTCTCTGTGAATAACGAGAGAAAATGGACAGTTGCGAGCCAATTTCTGCTCTAGGGCTTAAAATCATCTCTGCCAGTGCCATAGGAAAAAAAAAAACAATTAACGCCAGTAAGCACTGGGTCAGGCCCATATTTTGTAGGGTATCTTGCTAGTAGAGTCTATTCCAACAGTTCCAAACTCATGGGGCAAAACAATCATCAGTGTCAGGCTGCAGTCTAGAAGAGTTGCATATGCTTGCACCAAACTCAATATGATTCCCCTTTTACTACTGCTGAAATGTATGTCAGCCTTCACTGTGCTGCTTTCCTGTGCAGGATTAGATTAGATTAGATTAGATTAGATTAGATTAGATTAGATTAGATTAGATTAGATTAAAGAATTATATAAAGTGAGGCTTTTTGAAAATACACAAATGATATTTGAATTATTTCAGAGTTTTAGTTATTAGTTTATCATGCCTTTTAAGTAACAGAGGGAAAAGTTGTGGTCAGGGCTGTGTGCATCTTGGTTTTCCTTTCAAAGCAACTTCAGACAATGCTCTTGTACTGTATTAGCAGTGCTGATATCTTCTCTGCTGGGGCCCAGGAAATGAAACCTTAAACAGGTTCAAGGGTTGGTAAACTGGTAATCCAGATGTCTTTATTGATTGGAAAGCTCTGTAAGCAGAATGACCAGATTTATTATTTTTCCATTGCTACTGACATGGCAGTAGGTAGTAAGGCTACAACACAACAGCTCCAATGCAAACAGATTTTTGGGGGCAGACCCACCTCATAGTGACGAAAAGTAAAAGTGGCTTTTTGAATTGCAGGGTGCAGTGTAGGACCCAGACTCCTGAGTAAGCTCTAACCTTGGCACCAAAAGAAATTATTTAGTGGCCATAGTGTGAAGCCACCTTGCATTTTCTCTTTGGGTTTGAAGCATGTTTTATGAGCCTAACTCCCAGTGACTCTGGCAGTGAATGAACATGTAAGGAAGAAAGCAAATGTAAAAATGAATGTAAGACTTTATGAGACAGAGATTGCACCCAGATAGTTGTAAACAGTGGAGGCCTGCTGGAGGCTATTTCAGCACAGGACATTTTCTGGAGTGCACTTCTGGTCTCAGTAGCCTGTTCTTTCAGTGCTCAGGCTTCCTCAGTCAGCTCCACACATTTGCTCTGCTTTTCTGTCCCTTGCCCCAACCTTTTCATGACCAAAATTGCTCACTCTACCCTTCTCAATTTGGGCAGATTTCATCTGTGAATGGCTTCTCACTCTGCTATGCTATTAATCATTTGGAATAATGCAAAATTCATCTCTTGGTTTTAAGCTGTGTTTACGTAACAGGGGCACAGTTCCCAGTTGTAACTCGGCTTTTATGCTTATTGTGGCTATCCACTCCTACAGAGCTCTGGAACAGTAATCAGTGCACGTATTATCAAATGCATAGACATTTTCCAAACATTTTCTGGCAAATTCCACTAAAATACCATTGAGAATAAAAAGCTTAATTAATTATGCTGAATATTCGGGCATTGGATCCAAAATACCACAACAGAGAATTTAACAGAGGAAAAATATTTGAGAAGAAATCTTGTTATGTTCCTGTTTATGCCAAAAGCTATATAATTGTTCAGCTTTATTTGTGAATATAAAAATGGATGTTTTATCCCCCTGATCATTTTAGCAAGGAAAATACAGATAATATTTGTCAACCATAAACAACTAATTCTAATGGGAAGTAAAGACTCTAAATTGATGAAGACATGAGCATGAGATAGGAGTTTATCAATTAATTGCAGGAGATTCTGCCTGGGACAACAAAGAAAAATAATTAATTTTGCGGTATCATTGCCAGTTAAAACAAATGGATGATTTAAAGAAAAAAAAAAAAAAGAAGCAAAAATAATTCTCACATCAAAATGTCTTACCAGTATTTCCTTAACTGTCTTGCTGTCAAGAAAATACTGTCGTTCTTTTCCCCTTTGGCTTGTACTCAGTTTCAGGACTTCTCGTGGCAGCCTCTCTTCATCTCATTCTCTGCCTGTGGCCTGATGCTAATGAAGCTGATGGTCCCCAATATTGAGAATGTCCTAGAAAGAGTTTTTGGGTACAGCCAGCCATTTCTTCTGCAGTCCTTCCTTCTGAAAAGGCTGCTTTTCATGTACGCTAAGAAATGTAATTGAAGTACAGGAGATCTCATTTTATGCTGCTTTCTAATTTATCCAGAAGAAAAAACTTCTTGACAAATTTAGTAGTCATTTAGTAGTTGTTCAGATTCTATTTAAGCTTTAAGTATTATACCAGAATGGAAGCTTACATATCCTTTGGTTTGACTCTGGTATGAATAACACCAAGCCTCCAGTGTTTCCCATTAATTTTCTTTGGAGAGAGCTTGGGCTGGATGCAGCTACTACACTGCATCTAGGGCAGACTTGAGTGCTACATCTGTCTATGTGATCCAGCCATCCACACTTGGAGAGGTGGAGGAGAAGAACAATGAGCCTTGCTATGAATGATAGAGTGATACTGTGTTTCATGGCCCTAGCTGGGGAATGAAGATGGCACGGAAGAGTAGAATTGCAAGGCATAATTTTTGTGTGAGTTAAAAGTTCAAACCCATTCTTGAAAACAAACAGCTTCTAAATTTAGCATGCTTTATCTACTCTTTTTCAAGCTCCCTCATCACCACTTTTCACCCATTAGGCTGTGACATCCATCATCCCCTCAGCCCAAAGAGCCGAGGCATCTGATCATTTCAGTTGGAAGGTGAGCAGAGAGCCTGACACCATTAGCCAGTGCCCACCCAGGCAGAGTGCTCTGATCTCCCTCCACTTAGAAATATTCAATTAAAATAGGTGTAAAGGATTGACAAGATCCACTGAAAGTGGCTCAGTATTCAAAGAGAGGAACTTATCATGCTGGGCTGCAGGGTGTGAGAATCTACATAGGAGGGCAAAGAGAAAAACATTTTTAGTTATAAAATATTCAGGAATATCTTGTCTCAGCTGGGGAAAGAGGATAGGAATTTGCTGCTGGAAGATAAAGATCACAAGAAGAGTATTTCAAATTTAAACATATCTGTATTATTCATCCTAGCTTGAAAGAGATCAGGCAGTCCCTGTGCTTGGAGAAGTTGATTTTTGTTTTTCTAAATCCTGGGTTTAAGTCATGGCAACTGTGGCCATCTTGACAGCACTGATTAGACTGTTGTGAGGTGGGGGCAAAGCCCCTTGAGTTTAAAAATGTGACTTTGCAGCCCTAGATACAGAAAACACAACCAGCCTTTACACTCTGGGCTAATTGTTGGCTTTTCAGCTATGTTTTTCCACAGTGGCTGAAGATTTTCTTTACTCAGGTTGATTTTGAAATCTGATTTACTCTTGCAAAAGGAGGAATATTTTCTCCTCCTTACTCAGCAGACTCACTGCGGGCTGATGGTTGGTTTTATGCTTCTGACTCCTTCCACTAGGAGTAAAACTGGGCTGATAGTGAGCTTATAGTTATTCTTGCACAAAATTATGTTTAATTCTCTTCAAGCCCACTAAAAATGCATTTAAAGTTTTGCAGATCTTGAGTAGGTGATGACAATTTCCTGAAGTGACAAGAATCATGAATTTGCAATCAACTTGGTGTTCAGAGGAGCAGCCATGAGCTGTGCTTGCTCTTGTGAAATGTAAGCGACAGCACTATGAGGATTCCCTGTAAATCTCAGTTCTCCTGGTCATATTTGAGCATCCTGAAGCATTTAGCTGTTTGTAACTTCCAGCAGTAGCTGCTCTTCTCTTACACACTGCAAGGCATGTGTAACAAATTACTGTGAGAGAGCAGTGAGGAATCAATGGAGAATCCATCAGTAAGGGGATCCAGAAATACAGCCCAGAAATGTCAGCAGGAGAACAGTGAGGATATGCTGTAGGTCCAGCATGCTCTTTCCTCCCTGGCACAGCTTGGCAGCTTCCTGAAAAGAAGTCTCAGTAGATGCAGCAGCTCTTGCTCACATCCCAACAAATCCATGGGCAAGACTTGTTTCCCCCATAACTCTGTGGTCTAGTCTTACATGGAGAGCTCTGCTACATTTACAAGATGTATAAATTCCCTTTTCTCCACCCAGCTGTACTCCAGGCCCCACCTCAAGTGCCAGCCCAGGGCTGTGAAATGTTGTTTCCTGATTACTTGCTCATAGCCAGCATGTTCACGTCCTGCCATATAAATTATTTGCGGGAATTTTTTGAAAATGTCATACCCACATAAATCTTGGGATGATTCCTACTCATGCTGGTTTGTGGGGCTTGTCTTCATGAATTTATAGCTTACAGGAAACCAAATGTGCACCCTACTAGAAATTACTGGAAGAATATGCTAGTCTTATTTAACTGGAATGGGGAAGGCAGTTTTTTCTAGCACTTGTGCAGATACTCCTAAAAAAGCAGTAGGAAAATTATGGGTACTGTATTTCTCTCTTCCTCTCTCTGCATGGAGCACACAGCCCGCAGCCTCTGGAAGTCTGTGATTTCTGACTCTTTTTGTAAGTGCTGGTCACCTCCAGCTTGAGTATCCTTCTGTGGGTTTGCGTTTCAGGGGCTCCAGTCTTCTACACTGGGGAATTCAAGTACCTTCTGCCGTCCAGTGGTAGGAACTGTCAGGAAATCCCACACCTGTGGGTGTTCCTGTCACTTCTTTGAGCCAAAGACACAGCAGCTGGAGGCTGCTGCCTCCTCCAGGAGGGCTTTTCCCTGGTCATGTATCCATAAACACCTCCACTTTCAGACAGTGTTCCTTAAGGCTCTTAATTCAATATGCAGTGTAGAAACAAGGGGAGTGATCTGCTGGGCATCTCCACTTGAGGGGAATATTAGGGATGTGCTAATCCAGTCTTTCTCCTTAGACACCTTTTTGGCTGTGCCCCATATTAGGCTTAGCTGAGCTCATCTGAGCTGTGGTGATAGCTCTGCAGTGCTCTCCTTCCTTTTATCGTTTTAGCATGAGCGCCAAAGGTAGCTCTCCCCAGGTCAGGCAAAAACAGGCTAAGCGTGTTAAAGGTTAGCATTGGGTTAGGGTTCACTTGGTAAAATGAGGCTGAGGGGGTCACTTGATAAAGTGCTGCATCCCCTTCAATTCTGTGATCAGGTACCAGTTCAAGAAAAAGACCAGGTGAGAGCTGAAGGTACTGTTTGGAGGGGAGAAGGTCAGACAGGTTCAGACATTGTCTTCCTCTATAAGTTTTTGCCTGTGTTTATGTTCAGATCCCAAATCCTCAAGTAACTGCATCTTTCCTTTAAATGAATGCTTTTTTACTCCAAAAATATGCATACTGTTTCACATTTGAAATTCTTGCTTGGAGAATGAGTTCCCGCTATTTCTACAGCACTCATGTTTTGGAACCCCGGTAGTCTTTAGGATGCCACTGCCACTGTTCTGGGTGGGTCTGAGGGTTTTGGCGATTATCACAGGTCTGTGCCTGGCCTTCCTGCTTTATCCATAGAGAGGACATAAAGCACATCTTAAGCTCTTGTTTTGTGTGTTTTCAGAACAGCTTTATTCTTGACTATCCAGTGTAATTTGCAAATAAGGGATCCTTACCCAGCTTTAAAATCCAAACCTTTTGTATTTTCCAATATTAAGTGGAGGGCTTTGTTTTGTTTTGCTGTTTAAAGAAGAAATAAGGTCTGGAATTCCATTAAGTGACAGAGGATTTAATCCTAAACACATTTCCTTGTGTTTCAGGATGGAAACCAAGCAGCATAAATTAAACTGTGCACACCCTCTCTCTCTCGTGCACACATGGTAAAATGAGTTTGCTGCCAATGTGGTCTCCTGCAGCTCAGCTGTAGGGTTGTGGCTACTGCAGGATCTGGAAAGAGTCTAGACCTTTGTAACTGTGTGGAAAAGTAGATCCTGGTATTCTGGAAACCTTGGTAAAAATTGACATAAGGGGAGAGACAATTGTGTCATGGCAACTTCTTTGTCGAATAATTAATAGTGGGAGTTCAGGCTCCTCAGCTTGTCCCCATCTCCTGGCAGGGTCAGGAGATGACAGCTGGTCATATTCTGAAGATCAAGATGGAATTTATTAGAGACTATTGTTATTAGCTCTGGTGTTTCTATTGACAAACAGGTATGGGAGTCTCTCTTGCCACCTCGCTCAGTCACAGGAGAACAGTAAGTGTAATTAAGTCTTGAAGATAATCGTTAATTACAGTTGCACTGTGTCTCTGACAGTGCTGGTTACGCCTCTGGCGCAGAACTGGTGCCTGGGAAGGCTGACCTGGAAACAGAGACTAGGTAGGATAAAAGGTATTTATTGAAAGGATCCAGCTTGGGCAGTGGAGGAACCCTGCCGGTGCTACACCCAAGTCAAATACATAAAATGATCACAAAAAATGGATGCCCAGTCACCAAAGCAAGCAGGACAAGGTGATGCACGTGCACCAGTGTTCTGATGTTTACCCAGGCCAGAGTCTGCTCCCAAACATGCCAGCCTCGGTGGACTCTGGCTTAGGCCATATACCTACAAGAACATTGTTCTGTAACAGAGTTAACTTCCATGATGTTTCTGTTTTCATTACATTCACAGTTGTGTTTCAGTCCTAACAGCAAAGTAGAAAGGTATCAGAAATATTCCAGTCAATCTCGTGGCATCTTAAAATATCTCTCCCTAATTAAACAATATCCAATTCCTTGTGTGGAAACAGAATGAAGCACTTCATCTGTGTCATGGTTTTGAGGCCACAATGAACAGCGTTTTTTACTATGTAGATTGAATAAAGACCTATGAAATAAATTATTTCAATTCTTCAAGCTTAATCCTTGCCAACTTCTCAAAATACAAAATTGAATACAGTATTAAATATTGAATCCTTGTTTAAACTGCTGTATTTGCTATCATGCTGCTTTATTTTGATGGCTTTTGCTGCAATCTTGTGCAACTCTGTCAGAAACTTTTAGTATTGTCTGATACGTGATCTAACTTTACCAAGCAGATGCATATTCATCAATATAAATTCCACCAGGACAATCAGTATATTGATATCAAATAAGGTTTGCTCACTTTCGCTCATTGTCTTGCTGTTGAATCTCAAGTTGAAGCTGGTAAAATGGACTAGTATTCTGAAATTACATGCACCTCCACCAGAATATATTAATTGTTGTAACAGTCCATGTTGTAATATTATTTATCTTATTTTACAATCGTTGGAAAGGAAACTGTGAGGAAAACTGGTGGAATTCCTCATAACTCCCCTTTCCTAACTTTTCTTCAGAATCTTTCTCCATCCTCCTTGGTTCTGCAAGCTGTGCTTTAAAGGGAGCTTAGATTGCTACTAAACCCTCAGTGTTCCCCAAGCTTATTGAATTCAAATTTAATGTAGTTTTTAAAATGTGTTCCATGGTGTGCACTTACATCATGACAATGGTGTTAAATTAAGCAAGACATAATATTTGAAAAGGTTTATTCGGTATGTACGGCTGCTCCAGGAAATGACAGGTGCAAAGACGCCGTCTGGGGAAGTTCCTGCCTACATTTGAATGGGATGTAAGCAGTGGAGGTCACAAAAGAGGGGGGAAGAAGCACTAAACCTAAAGTTGCTCCCTAATTCTATAATCCTTCAAAACTTGAGCTCCCCAGCAGCATTCAGTTGAGCAGTTCTGTTAAATATAGTGTTCTGCTTCAGCTTTGCATTTTGGCTGTGACTGTTTGGATTCTTATCCAGCCTCCTCCACTCTGTCTGTCTTGGTAGTTTTCCTGCTTCCTTTTCCCTGGTCTTGACACTCTGTTCCCTGGCTTCCTTGCCAGCCTTCCCCCCTAGCCACCCTGCCATGGAGCCTGGGAAGGAGCTTGCTCCCCACCATGGCCCTGTGAAATGGGCCAGCAGGACCCTTCTCCCTGTGAGCGCCAGACACGGCACAGGCTGCACCAGGAGCTTTCTCTTCAGATGGCTAAAGGGCAGCTCCTTCACAGCCTGCTGCATAGATTTGGGAAAGAGAGCAGATAATGATAAAGGCTGCTGCTTTTTTTCCAGTTTTTTTCAGTCCTTCATCTCACAATGCACCTGCCTCCTATTTCTTTAAATCTGCAGCAGAAAGATAGGTAGGAGGGGGGAAAAAAAAGTTTTAAAACCGTAATAACAGGTCTCTAAGAAAAAGGCAAGTTTTATCTTCTTCCGCTGACAAAGCCTGTGATTTGAATTCTGCCAAATTCTTTGTCCATCTCCCTTTCCAGCAATGCCCTTGTCTGCCCTGAGCACAGTCCTCACCTTCTGTTCTCTTTGACTACCCCCACATGTTGGAGAAATTCATGTTTTCATTTAAAAATGCTAGTGTTGCTGGCTCTGACTTCTTATATTTTCTTTCTTCAGACTCCTGTGGTACTTGGATGTTTTTCTAGACAGAGCTCAAGAATCTAAGGGTTATGTGAAAAGTTGGTTTTGTTCAAAGGAATTATTTCCCTGGACTTTTGTTTAAATATGAAGAAAATTTTGTAAAATAAGTGTTCTCTTGTTCTAGGTTACAATATAAAAATATGCCAGAAGGTCTGTATTCTATCTCCATCTTCATAAACTGTTGAAACCAGAAGGGGCAACGTTTTCCTTGCCTCCTCCCCCGGACTATCTCCCGTCAATGGGCCATCAATGCCTTGCCCCATGAGTCATAGATAACTCCCTCCGGGAGCCATTTCCTGTTTAATGGACAATTAAGGATGCACCACATGACTCATAGAATGACATCAGCCCATTGTGAAATGCTCCACCCAGGGGGAGGAGCCAAGCATTCCCACCTGGATATAATCTGGGCATTTGGACAGAACAGGCATCTGCCTTCTACTGGATTCCCAGAGGAGCAGCCTTCTCTCCCACTGGATTCCCAGAGGAAGGACCAGACCCTTCTACATCACCACTGGACCATTGGAAGAAAAATCCACCCTTCTACAAAATCTCTCCTTCAGCAGAACCATTTGTCACTCCAGGAGGACTACTGGAGCCACCATTCAAACTGGACTGCTACCAACACCCTGACTGACAGGGTGTCAAATTGTATTCTAACTATCAGGTTTTGTTTTTATTTAATACTGCATCTTAGTCTAATTGTTCCTATTAAGTTGTAGTTTGTTGGGTTTTGTTTTAGTTTATTTTGTTTATACATATTAAAGAACTGTTACTCCTATCCTCATATCTTTGCCTGAGAGCCCCTTTAATTTTAGAAATTATAATAATTTGGAGGGAGGGGGTTTACATTTTCTATTCCAAGAGAAGCTCTTGCCTTCCTTAGCAGGCACCTGTCTTTCAAAACCAAGACTTCTCTATAGACTCAAAAGGCAGCAAGGGTGCAATTCTCTGCTTATTGATATCTTGGGGTTTGATCAGTCTCGTGGTTTTAGGCAATGTGACATATCCTGGTTTGGAGCTGGAGGTCAGTAAATCTGGGTGAAGGGGCTGTTTTCTGCATTTACAAAGAGCAAAATCAAGACCTCATATCCAAACATGCTATTCGTAGATGTGGATTTGCTTTTTTGTGCAGAGTCACTTCTCACCTCAATCTATGTGATCTAAAGTACCACATAGATGTCCCTTGAAAATATGAATCTAGTAAAGGCCTTGTGTTTACTTTTGTGTGTCAAAAGCCCACAAGAGACCAAAAAAAGTATTCCAAACAGCAGTATTCCCTTCCCATGGCAGTGCCTTAACTCTGTTGTAACAAGGACTGAAAGGAATCACCCCAATACAATAATTTTCTTTCTCTGGCAAGAAAAAAAAGCTCTGATATATAGAACAGCTTTGCTGCTATTTAAGAGAGAAGGAGGAATATGGTGTTATGACACTTGCACTGGAGAAACTGAAAAGGTTTAAGACAGTATGGAATGGAAATCTCTAGGCAAAGTGTTATCTATGCACCTGAACTCAGGAATTAAAAAAGAAAAAAGAAAAAGAAAAAAACCCCAAACAAACAAAAAAAACAAACAACCCCCCAGAAAGATCCAGCTTTACTATCCCAGCACAGAACAGAGGGACCAGAGTCACCACTACTCGCTCTGAGCAGTACCTCTAATGAACAGACTCAGTCCACTTGCAGCTGAAATGCAGCATGATACATGTCATTCAGGTGGACATGGGACACACAGTGCTTTGCCTTCATGTCCTCCAGCAGTTTTCTGCAGAATGATAAAAGCAATTGCTCTAGGCCTCTTCTCAGCTCCCAGATCTTCACCCTAGCAGTGACGCTCAGTGGCAGTTCAGTCACTACTGTGGAAGGGTTAAAGGGGGGCAGTGTGTTTTATTCTGTATTAGGGGGTTTATGATGTTCTTGGACCTGAAATTTTGTCCTTTCCACTAGTATATCAGGCAACCTATTTAGTGAATGGTGCTGAAACAGTTACCCAGTATTTTTACCTCAAAATAGAGGCTGTGTATTTCTTTTTTAAAGCAGATTTGTGTAGACACTAGAATATAGAGCCCAGATCTTTAGTTGCATTTTTTTTTTTTTAATTTTTTTTTTTTTAATTATGAGTACTCATGTGGTGGTTTGATGTACTAAGTCAGTCCAGTATTTATTAATATCTTTCTTTTTATGTTTGTTTCCTTATCTTTTTAATAATGTGAGCATATTACAGAACAAATGAAGTACACTTTCACTGATATCAGCAAAAATGGATGCAATGACTGAATCATGGCCACAACTAAAAGAGAACAGATAAATCTGGAGACTCAACTGAGCAAATCACCAGATTAATATGGCAGATAACTTGTCAAAGGTTATGCAAAATGTATTTGCTTTGTGGTGCTTTGACATGAGGGGAAATTGAAGGAGACTATTTTGTGTCATTCCATGGCTCAAGCCTGTCCTAGGCAGCATGGTGTGGTGACCTAGACAGCAAAGATAACACCACTCCCTTCTGGCCTCAGGCCCTTGCCAAGTGACACTGCCCAAAACAGATGGCAATCCATCCTGCTTTGTTTCATTTGCCCTCGGCAGCTCTCTGTGAATGCACTCTCATTAAATCTCACTGTTGTTGCAAGTTTCTAATTTATTGTTGGTTTTTGTTACTTATCCCTTCTCCACAGTAGGACATCATCTGTCAGCCACATAAATGCAGTATAAATCCTACACATTAGCAGTTTTTAAATGACATTGCTTGCTGACTGTGGACTGTACAGAAATGATGGTGGCAGACGCAGAAAGGGACGCTTTTGGGAAATGAGAATAGCTAAGGAGTAAATGGTATTAAAAGTTCCCTAAAATGTGTGTGCTCACATTCATTATTGGACACTTTTTCATCATAATAAAAATAAAATGCCTTTGAATTTTCTCTCTGCTTCAGTGTATTAATATCCTGTGGTTGCCAGTGGCACCACAGCCAGTCTCTGCTGGAAGCTGTCTGTCACGTTTTTGGGTGACTTGACCAGGCAGGAGAGAAGAGGCAGGTGACATTGATGCTGGCCAGATGACTAGTGCTTTTCCTTCCTTCTGCTCTGCAGTTTCCCACAGTCATTTCCCAATAACGTGCTCTTGGGATCCTTAGTGTCTTGAGCAGTCTGGCGGGAAGGAGGGGACACACTCCCCTCACACCCATCACTGGTGGACTCTGTATCACAGTGGAAAATCCCAGAGCCAAATAAGCATGGATGCTGCTTTTCTGCTTAGTTTGTTTGGGGTATTTTTCCTGGAATTGTCTCACTCTGTTTTAGCCAGGTGTTCTTCCAGAAAAGCAGATTAAGGGGAGGCAGTGGGTCTGTGCCGGAAAGAAGGGTGTTGATGCTGCTACTTAGGTTAATGGATATTAGTTCTGCTGACTGTGGATCTAATGATCTAATCTGCAGTCACTGCCTTTTCTTTACAGTTGCTATTCCTTGATCTAAATTAGGGAATTAGTAGTTGTAAGATCATAAATTGCTCTGATGACTTTTAACCTAGAATCAGAAGTTGCTTTCGCACATCTCCAAATAGATTGCTTTCCCAACTAAACAATTAAAAATTTCCCAGCTCAGCTAGAAGCTGAGCCTGTGTCCCTTATGTGTAGTCTAAATTGTATGTAATCACCTCTTTAATTTCTATTAGAATATGAAACAGCAGCCTAAGCTTCAACAAAGACAAGACAAATCCTGTAACAGGAGCAGTGTTAGTTCTGGGTTTGCATGGTATCAGACTGTGGTCACAGTGTCCATTTATTCAAAAGTAGTTTTGGTGCACTTTGCAAGGACTCCAACTTCTGCTTTTTCTCCAAAATAAATCCCTGTTACAGAGAGTCGATCCTTGCTGATGATATAGAGAAAAAAAGCAACAGTAGTTTTGGAGAGCAGAAACCATTCTGAAAGCAGGCAAGAGATGAACATGTACCCATCTGTAACATGGGGGTTTCTATCAGTGGAAGAATCTTTTCCCCTTAAAAACAAACTCTCCCTTCCACTCCCACCTCCTTTGCCTCATGTCCGTACCAGAAGCAGTGCTTTAAAGCACTATACCAGGGAGGTTACCAGCCCATTTCTTAGTTGTGGAGGCTGAGCCCAGGCAAGGGGCAGACCTGTCCACAAGGCCATGTAAAAATTCTTAGAAGTATTTTCCTGTTTAACATCTTTCATCAGAAATTGCTGATTGGCAGTGCCCTGGAGAAAGTCAATCCAGCTTCTGTAGGTGTTGTGCTTGCCTTACATTATACCAATATTTGTCCCTCTCCTTAACCAAGGGGATTGAGAAATGGCACCTCTGTTGGCTCCTGTATTCAGATTCTTATTGCAATTAAGTGTTTAAAATGCCTCCTTATCCCCTGTTACTGTAAATATTTAGACAGCTTATTGTATGATTTTATTTGTGCATACCTCCTGCGATAAAGGGTGAGGTTTTAAAGAAAAACAGAATAAAATAAACCCAAGAAATCGGGGAAAACTGAAAAGGTCCATGGGGGTTTGTCCATTTCTAGGCATACATTTGTGTTGTGTGTAGCACTCTGTGGCAGTTGCTATACAGCTAGAACATTTCAAAATTTTCTCTTCCTGCAACAAATATCCTACTAATAACCATTTTTCATTACTTAGGCTGCAGTAGTCTAAGTGCACTATCTCTGTTCCAGAGACAGGAGCTGAGTCTCAGAGTCAGATTAAAATCTAGAAAGAACAGAGGCATAGAAACACAAGAGGGGGGGCAGGGGGGATGCAGAGTCAAATGATCACAGCAAATGCTGGGACAAATCTCATCATTTTAGATGTGTGCTTGGTTTTCTCTGTTAAACACATTTATTCCCCTTTTCTCATCATATAAAATCAGATCAGATAAATATACTGACAATTCATGTGGATTTATTAAACAGGCCTTAAAATAATGTAAGTAAAGATACCTCTTCATATCTCTCATAGGAAAAAGAATCCTGTTAAAAATGCAGTTTAAAAAATATGAGTGGAGTTGTTTTGTTGGGGTTTTTTTTTGTCATTCACTATTGTAGGGCCAGGATCCAAGTCAGCCCTTCATTTTAGAGTAAATACCATCCTTATTTTACTCCAAACATGGATACCGTATGTGTCTTGTATATTATTAAAACTCCATCACAATAACTCATGTTATTCTATTTAAAGATACTGGAGCTTTGTTTTGTCCCTGTTCTTTAGAGGGCTGCCAGAATCATTTGGCTGAGGTCAGGATATACTGACACCAAGCCAGCCTAAATGGCAGATGAATCAAACCACATACGTCACTCAGATATAGTTTATTCATTGCTCGAGTTTGGTATAGATTTTGTTTTTCTGATCTCTCTGCACACAGATGAATTTTGTTTCCAACCATCATCTGCTGGGAAAATAGAGATGCTGTATTTAGCACAATCTAACTCAAAGCTCAGTGAAGTGTGCAGAGACATTCCTGTTGATAACTGAAATTTAGGTTGAACCCATACAGTTTTGAACAAAATTCACGTTATACTGATTAATCAAATTTTCAAAAGCAAAAGCATTGTCACACCTCTCCAAATGGCACAGCTGTTTTCAGAGGTAGCCTTTCCAGCATATGAGAAAAGCAGGATCTGTCCAGCAATCTCCTGCAAATGAATCACAAATCCCAGAAATTGCCTCCAGTGAGCATCCTCTAACCAAGGAGAAGGTAGCTAAAGAACAGCTGGTTTCCAGCTGACTCAGAGAAAACAGTGCCACCAAAGCAGCCGCCAAGCACTCAGCACAACCTCAGCCAAGATTTTGAAGCACTTTCTAGGTATAAAGCCAGAACTTAGCAACACAACATTTGTAAATTTGCAGGCATAGGTTTATGTGGAAGGAGTGGAGCCAGCAGGAAAGGAAAAAAAAAAAAAAAAAA
>VXBU01000374.1:61039-78995 GCA_013400315.1 Bombycilla garrulus | reverse complement strand
AAAAAAAAAAAAAAGAAAGCAAAAATACCCAAATACAACAACAACAAAAAATCTAATTCTGCTTGCACAGAGATGCAAAGAAGTGAGTTCATGTTCCAAGATGGGGAAGAAGCAGAATGCCACTTCTCACTTTTGGGTGAGCATATGTACAACAGCTGTTGTATCTGCACAACTTTGTGAAAGATGTGGCTATTTTGCAGAAAGCAATTTACACCAGATGCCTTCAAGGAATGAGCAATTCAGAGGTGTAATTGGAACCAAACTTTTTGAGCAGAGGGATGATTATTCAGTGGCCCATCTAGAGCTAGGAGATATACTTTGTTTTGTCACCCAGAATTTTTTGCTGGTTTGGTCTTAATTAATTTGGCAATGTAATAGACAATGTTGGCCAGGGATAACACCAGGGACATTCTTCTAAGAGCCACTTAGATATTTGCCATCTCTGTATTCTGTTGACCTGCTCAGGGATGAGGTTTGGGGTAGTTATGTTATTAAGGATGCATTTAAACAGGAGACAAGTGATCTGGCAGTATGGGTTTGTTATATTTCATTATTCCCTGCACGACAGTAAGATGATCCATAACTAGACATAAGCCACTTAGCTTCTGGTTTTGTCCTAGAGTGCCTACTGTATATGAAATGGATGTTTTGGGTTTTTTTCATCTAGATAAATAGAAGTAACCCTGCTTTAGCATTTGACATGTCAGATTTGGGAGTTTTGGTCTTATGGTTGTTACTTTTGGTGTTTTGTTGTTTTTGTTTTGTTTTGTTTTGTTTTGTTTTCCAGAAAGGGAAATGCTTTGGGAATTGCAAAGAGATGAAGAGAAAGTGAAATGATCCTAAGCAGAACAGAATTTCCACCAATTAAAATTTTTTGAGCTTTAGAGAAGAATGATTTGATTGGGAGGGGAAAATAAAAAAAAAATCCTTATACACTATATCTATGAAGATAGTTTGTAATGTGCATGCCCCATCAAAACAGCTACCTCTGTTCTGCTATTGTATCCCATCCCTGCAAAGAGAGTGCATGAAAAGTGAGTGTGGCTCTGAAAGGATACTTTGCTTGTCCACAAGTAATGACTTCTTTCCAGCTGTTGAGCATTGTGGATTAGATGCCATTCCCTGTGTCTGTGGTTCTTAATAGCTGATTGCCACATATAGACATTTTTTCCTGCTTCCAATGGTTTTGTTTGGAGACCTGTTCAAATTTTTAAAATTTTGGATGTTAATTTTATAATTAGGTCTCAAGAGAAGAGTTACTGGGGATATATAATCACAATCAACAGGGCATGTAAATCAAACTGCAAGTAATGTAGCAGTTCTCTAAAAATCCCAGCTATCCTGGGGTGCTGCGTCTTCACGTGCTTTTGGACTTTCTTCCTGAAGCCTTTCTGAAGCTATGAACTGTTCCTCTAGTGCTTCCCAGGCTGGTTACATGTCTCAAATCACCTAGAAGGAGCCTGTCATCAGAGGGTAGGTAGTCAGGAAAAATAAAGATACAAGAAACAAGATATGTAAAAATAAAATCTAGAAGACAAGTTGTGCATTAAGTGGGAGAAAGGGAGGCCTGTACGGTAATTTCCTAATTTTCTCAAGGGTTAGGCATCTTAGTTTTGTCTTTGAGGTTCCTTCTTTGTGTCCCCACATTGTGTGAGTGCCTTATTATCTGATGCATCTTCATAGAGACCAAAGGCATCGTCTTTATTTTAGCACCACTGTACAAATCCTAATTCATAATCACACAGAAGTCCATAGCAGAGCAGTAATGGCTCTCCAGATTTTAGGACAGTGTCCTAACTTTGGACTAAACTTTGAACACATCGAGCATCCATGCCAAATGCAAGGTGCATGCAGCAGCTGATGGCAACTGGCACAGATTCATCTGCACCGAATTTGTGTCTAACAGTGTATAATTAGTCTCTAAAGACCCTCGACAAGGGTCAAAGTTTCACATGGATTTTACTTGTAGTTGGTATCATTAGTTGAATCTCCTCTTCAGGTCCTTTGGTGTCTATTAAAAGGCAGCTCAGTTCAGAGCATGTCTAGGGTCTCTGTCCTTTTCCTATTTGTCTGCTTCAATGAAACTTGTAGGAATTTAATTACTTTGCAGAAATCTGTGATTCTCTAGTTTGGTTGAAAGCAGCCAATTAAATAAATAATGTGTGAGGGGAAAAAAAGAGTTGCATGCTTATAATCAATGTAATCCCATAAGCCCTGTTTCCCCTGGAAAGGAGGCTGGGACCTGACCTCCTCACCATGCCATGAAGCTTTTCACATCTCCCAGCGAGCATGTAGCAGGAGCTATCTGCACTAAAAATGAGCAATAACTGAAAATTATTAATGCCTCTATAAAGAGAGCACACATAAGAACTTAATACTTGGATTTGTTTGAAGATCTCTATGAAGCTCTTTTTCTCCTGCAGTTTTCACAGTGCAGTTGTAGGAAATTATTTAGTCCAAATGGGCACTTGCACTCAAAAGAAAGGTTACAGCTGCAGCGGGGTTAAATAATTTCTCATGACAAGTTAGTTTTGTTGTGGTTGTTCCTCTAGTCAGATGTGAACCAACTGTTATTTCATTAATAGCTTGCAGTGTTCTGTTTCTTGTGGAAATCCTGATCTGAGTGACTTAGCTTTTTGAGCAACAAAGAGATGATGATGATGATGATGATGATGATGATGATGATGATGATGATGATGATGATGATGATGATGATGATGATGATGATAATAATAATAATAATAATAATAATAATAATAATAATAATAGTAATAATAATAGTAATAATAATATCTCATTATCATTCAATAAACCAAGCAACTTTTGCTGGTTAGAGCTGCTGAAACTGGTGGGACAATGATTGTCACTGTTTCGAGTGCTACTGTGATTGCTTCCTGAGGGTATTATCTGGGAAGACTCTCAACATCATGCACCAGTTACTATCTTGTCCACAGTTACATGATAAGTTATAGCAAAGAGAAGTCTGTAATCTTGCTAATCTACTCTTTGCCAAACTGCACATTTTATAAATGTGGCAAGTGGAAGACAAACCCCTCTTTCTCCTTTCTCAGCATAGATGAAATGACAAAGTGGTAAGTGATTTCCTCTGCATTCCAAAGGTTTAATTACTTTTTATAAAATACAGTGTAGCCTAAGAGGAATGATAAATTATTAATTTTAAATTACAGTTCTCTAAATCATTACACAATATACATTTTGGTCACAGTGTTTTTTCCTTTCCTTCTTCACTTAATTAGTAATTAACAAAATTCTGTAATGTGTTATGGGTCTCCTAGGTATTACAAACACAGAGAGTATGTGGTAATTGCAATGGAGAACCCCAAGCTGGCTATTTATTTAATGCTGATGTATCTTCATGCTTTGTCACTATCTACAGCAGCACTGTAATTTTGTTTTCATTTAGTACATTTTCCAGAAATCTTACTTCTAAGCCATTTGATGGTCTTTAGCAAAGGTATCATTTGCAGCCTGCAGTTGAGCATTTGCCTCTGGAGCACCATCTCTCCTGGGCAGGGGTTCTCTGGATGAGCAGTCCTGGCTCTGTCGCTCTTCCTCAGGCTCACCCTTTGGCTTGGTGGCTGCTGGGCTGGGCACCCAGCCAGACCCCAGCAGCAGCCCTTGTGACCTTAACACCGTGCTTGCTGCAGGACCTGCTGGCTCAGGGGAGGGACAGGCCACATGCTCAATTCCTGCCCTGGCAGAAAGGCAGAAACACGTTTGAACTCAGATTTGGGAAGGGCTCCTGAGCTTCAATCCAGCCACGGCTTCCCCACCTCTTTGGGTCAGCTGTACCCAGCAAATGTGCCTCGGGAGAAGCTGTGGTGGGCAGCTTGGGTCTGCCTTGGGCAGCTTTGTTAATGAGGCAGGGAGACATTGTCTTTTAAGTCTGTACTGGGGCTGCTTTCCAGCACAGAACAAATTTCTGCGATAAAGTGCTGGCATGCTGTTTTTCAGTACTGTACAGAAAATAGTAGCGCAGACATACTGGTGCTTTTAAGAAGCTGTTTTCTCTATATTTCAAGGTGCCAAGTTGCTTAAAAGTGCTCTTGAAGGTCAAACAAGGAAACAGTTAATTTTGATTCAGCAAAATAACACAGATGTGTTTATAACAATAGTAAAGAGGATCTGACCAGGCAATCCAGTGCTCACTCCCCACATCTTCTGGGTCTTTTTATGTTCTCTGAATGATAGATATGTCATGTGTGCATTAGAATAGATGAATATGGCTGGGAGGGGGGGTTTGGACTGGATCTGCCCCATCAGTATCACAGAAAAATGTGCTGTTATGGCAACACAAACCCTTAACAACGGTTAAGCCTGAGAGAAAGGATACAAGAATTATATACAAATAATCTGTGCTTAAAATAAGTATTATTGACACAAAAAAGAAAGAAGCCTTCTTCTCTGGAAAAAAGTTAAAAGTTCTAACTAAAATCTTGCTGCTTGAGGTATGGAAAATCCCCAACAGTGGCAAAAGGTCTCTTGTATGACACCTAGTACGTGACCTGGCCCTGAGCAGGGTTAGTCTGTGTTGCTGCAGGAACACGTTAAAAATCTTCCATCTGGGTTCCTGAGCTCCTGAGCATTCACATTTCCACACCATATTTAACAAATGGTGTGAGAGCAGCACTGCTGCTACCAGCAGTTCTTGCCTTTCTCACTCTTGAAAGGCTTGGATCTGGTATTATTTTGCTTCATTTGTTGAAGCCATTGGCACTAACCCCGACTCTGGAGACATGCGATGTTAAAGAATTTTGCAGCAGTGCTCATATCCAATCCAGATTGTTTTAGCTTTCTATTTGGACAAAGCTTAGAAGGTGATAATCACCTTTCTATGTCCCAAATAGGGGTTTTGCCAGCACGCAGCATTAACAGGCCCCACAGATTTGACTGTGCACTGTTGGGAACCTTCTGCCTCAGTATCATAGAACATTTCAGGCAGCAGGCTATTAACGCAGCCATCATTTATATTGAAAAAGATGCTTTGGCTTAAGCATGGGTAATAGACACTGTTCTCAAAACAAGGGCCAAAACTTCCTGATGCCACCTGGCAACTGAGAGAGTTCAAACTTCTCTGATCCCTAAACATTGCTCAGACAATTGTTTTCACGTGTGTGAGGAATTTCTGCCCTCTGGTCACTTGTCAAGTACTTGGGGTTTTTTTCCCTCATGGTCCCATATCTGTTCAGAGGTGGATTCAGGAAGCACCAAGATAAATGAATGGATTTTACTTGACAGCTAAGTAAGCTTTTCTAAATCTCCTATGCTATACAGTTTGCATTAGTTTTAGATTAAGTTTATTTTTTAGATTATCCACACCGGTTCAGCAATCCCTTCTAAAGCCCAAACGATGTAATAAATAATAGCTGAGGAAATCAGGAACCAGGCTCCATGTGGAAGAATCTTTTTAAGGCAGACCAGATGTTCAGACTAGGAGATTGAATCAGGGCATTGGCCCATAAAAGAAGCATAATAAGTGAAATCAATTTTATCAAATTTATCTTGAAAAATTCCCATCATCACTACCAGAACAGTTCTGTCGGGGAAGCCATGAATTCATTAGATAGTCTGTATTTGCAGAACCACCACCTTGTCTTCTACACTTCAAGGTGAGCTTTTCTTTAATAGTTTCTAGTGCTGTAATAAAAAGAAATGATCACAAGATTCTCTAAAGTTCACAGGGAGATAATGGCATGTAAATCAAGGACTCAAGGACTAACTATATTAGTCATAAAAGCTGATGGAAAAAAATTCTGGCTAACTAAAATAACTAACTCACATTTATTTCCGTGGGATCAGAATGTCAGCCAACTTCCTTCCAATGCTAATACCAGCCTCTACCTCCTCATATGGGAGAAATTTCTTGGTGGGGGGGGGGGAGAGAAATTATGACCTTGTGTAAGAATGGAAGCTTTTTTTTTTTACGTGATTCACAGAGCTTCTGGTACTCCTTTTAATACCAGGAAGACTACAGTTCAGTGATGTAACTTACATTAACATAGTTTGAGTTCAACAGTTCCTTCTCAAACCTGAGAGCAGAGTTCCATGCAAGGCTTTGGAAAGTATCACAGATTGAGTGACACTCATCTTCTGTAAAAAGTTCGGGTTCAGAAAACAAAAGTAAAGCATTTTGTTCCTAGCTCAGCTCAGCCCAAATTCCCAGTGGAAGTTAATCCTCTTTTTTTTTTTTCAGTAGTCTGAAATACTAGATACTTTTCATGCAAAACAGGTGGCAGACCTAACTTACCTGACAAACTTACCCAGCTACCTTCCTTAAATTCCCTCTGTAGCTGTGGTTGGATTGGAATAGGAGGAAACAAGAGGAAAGATATAAGCACACAAAAACTTGGGAGCAGAGCTGGAAATTAGGAAGTGTTGTTCCTCTGGAGGGCGCAGAAGGAAGGCAGCTCACTTAAGACTCCTTACCTTCACTGGTGCCAGTCCAAGCCCCATGCCATCACCCTTATTTTTCTTGTGGCTGGAAATGTTTTGGGCACACTGTGTCTAATAATGCTGTATTATGTTATTATCTTATTCTACCTGATCACATAATGCTCTAATATTCTACATACTCACATTATTGCTTGATGGGGTCAAAATACTACAAGCCTGCATTTCTCCTTCCTATTATAACGGGAAGCAGCAGCTCTACACCTTCACTTCTACGGATGCCTTTATGGAGCAAGATGGAGAGAAAAAGGTATCATTAGTCTAATAATGAGTGTGTGAGATTTTAGCAATTACATTTTCTCCCTGGAAAGTGCCAGGTACCTATAGGGAAAGACACTACGAAATTAAGTTTTATTTTCTTGCTAACCTAATGACTACAGAAATACAGAGATGATGTCCCCTTCACTAATTATTTAGTCAGCAATCATTCTGGCTGTCCCTGACATGAAACCAAGAAACAGAGGGAATATAATATATATAGACTGGGGTTTCTGATCAGGAAAATATATCACAGTTGAGTGGCAAAGGCCTCCACAAAGGCTTTGTGGAAAACTGCATTTAGAGTAACAGTAAAACCAAATTTAATCAAAATTTTAATAATATTTCCAGCAGAATTTCTAGTGTATACACTAAATGGCCAGTTGTCTGAATAAAGGTGTGGTGTACAAACCCTCTTCCTTGTTTGAAGAGTGACTGAATACCTATAAGAATTTGGTTGCTTTTGTTATCTCTATATTTACTCAATTCATGAAATTTAGACTTGGGATATAAATCACTGCCCAAACTGAGAATAAGAGCTCCTCTCCTCTCCTCTCCTCTCCTCTCCTCTCCAATATTATCTACTGTAGTTACACAGTACTAAAAATTCATTTCAATCCTCTGTAGAATTTCTAACTGTGAGCATCCCTCCTGGACCCCCTCCCCTTAGGGGTGTTAGTTCATGTATGCTTGAGAAAATCAACTCTAAATAGACATAGCTCAACTGTTTAGTTAAGAAAATCTGACTTATTAACTACATAACCCCACTGGGACTGGCAGTACCTCTTCCTGTAATAGGGGTACTGCAGAAGCACTATCTCAGCTTTTCCCAGCCTACTTAAGCATCCCTTAAATTTCACTTAAAGAATTAAAGAGAGATTTCAAGCATGCTTTAGTGAAGAGTGCATTTCTGCCTTGAATTATCAAAAATAACAGAGCTAAGAACCTTGCTATTTTTAGGCATGTCTGGGGAGAAGATGCCACAGTTCCATGCCATCTCGGTCCTGTTCCAAGGTACAGTTTGGTGGCTGTTTTGTCCCTGGCATGCAGCAGCAGCATTGCTCCCTAATCAGGGAGGTGGCTTGGCCCTGTGAGAGCCATAGGCCTCATATCTTGAGAGCCATCTACTGGCACCTCGTCTGCTATCAACCTATTGCACATCACACACCCTGCTCGCTTTACAGAGCTGGCACACAGCAGATTGCACATCTTGCTGCTGCAATGGAAATATGAACCATTTTAGAGCAGCCTAAGCTCATAAATCATCCACAGGGGATCTCTCCTTTTGCGCCAGACTCCTCCGTGGCCTGTCTGCAGTGAGGCAGTGGCTAATGCAGGACAGGGGATTGCAGAGAACTTCTCATAATTGCTGTGTATTTCTCCTGCATGGAGTTTAATGGAGATTGCCTTGCACCAAACTTGAGGCATGTTTTAGGAAGTAAAGAGAAAACAAATGGTGTAGCTGTAGTCTGGGCAGAATGCACCATTTCCGTACGAAGCCAAGGGCTTTGCCAGTCCTATCCTCACCACCTTGCACCAAGATCCTCTAGGGCTGCAGCAGGAGGAGGGTGGACACTGAACCGAGACAACCTGTGCCAGAGGGTCCTAAAACGGTGACCGGGGGTTGCCCGCCTTGCCCGGGTGGCCTGCCTGGGTGGCAGTCAGACCCCCGGTACCGCTTTAGATTGCCCGGACAGCAAGGTCCCGGTCTCGGTCCCAGGAGTGACTCTCGTCCTGCTCCGGCAGACGCCCTAGCCACGGACTATCCTGGCAATCAGCCTGAAGCTATCAGGCGGTTCAGCTCTTTTAGTGATTTCAGCTCTCAGTGATATTCAGCTCGCAGCTTGCCAGGTAGTCGCTTTGCTAGCTCAGGGGTGAAGAGACAAGAAGAGCCGAGCGGCGCATTCCACGAAGTCTTTATTGGGGGTTCCATGAAGGGGTCCAGGAACGGCGTCTTCTGGAGAATTGGGCAGAAGTAGGGGTTTTTATAGGATTAGGTAGGATTGGGATAACTAGCCAATAGTCTGAGGTCTTGGTGATTTGACCTATAGTCTTAGGACATCTGGAATGTAGCCAATAGTGTTACAGGGAGATAACAGAGGGTCTTAGGAAGTAGGGTTTAGTACATGACTATGCATTTTCTCTCCACGGAGGCCTTGCTATAGGCTCAAAGATTGCAACAGGGTCCCACTTCTCCCAGCAGCATGGGGGCTTGGGACAGCAGGGTGTGCTGTGCCTGGAAACCTCACAGGCTCTGGGAGCAGAGCGGGGGCAGCAAACACACAGATCACCAGCAGAGGAAAACAGCTGAGAGACTGTGGACAGGGATGAGCAACTTTGTGGATATCACAAGGGCAGAGGTATCTTGCTCACCTTCAGTTTGGGTCTCCCAATATTAGATGCAAAATCCACTTTCCATGTGTTGGGCAGCAAATACCCGGGATGTTTTCTGTTTGTGTGTCATAGACCTATGAAAAATTATTCTGCCACCATTTTCAGAGTAGATTTAGGACGGCACTCTGCCTTTAATTCCTCTTTCTTTAAATAGAAGTTATTAAACTTTCTGGTTAAGGCAGCAAGGAGTTCTGTATTATTCCAGAGCTTTACTTGATGTACTTGACAAATCTTTTTTTTTTTTCCTTTTATGTTACCATTTATATATATAATTTGACATCAATGTTTTAGCTAGTGAAGAACCTTCATTTGCATTTTTTACTGTTTTGAGTCGATATGCCTTCAAATAAACTGTTAGGTAGAAATTGTCTGACGGATCATAAAATTCTTTCTATCATACACAAGCAACGACATTTTGAGTTAAAATTTAATTATGTGGAATGAATTGTTTTCAGGTTTCAGCAATACTTCAGTGTATTGCTGTTTTGTTTCATTTAAGGTAAATACATGTGATAGCTTGCAAATCAGATAGGAGATTAGTGTGGCTTGCTAAGAAACTCTAAGTATTGGTGCCATGCATTAAATGGGAAGCAATATTCATTTTCCTTAGAACACCATCTCTGTTCTTGCTGTTGGTAGCCTGTTGTGTACAATGTCCGTATTGCCAAATCATCCCTTTCAGATCCTGAGACTGAAAGTGACAAATGATGTTGTACAATACCCTAGCTCTTCCAGGCCTCTGCCTTTGCAGATGTGGAATCTGATTTTGTAATATCTAAAGCATTATATTTCATGTATGTGTGTAGGTGTGTGTGTGTATGCAAAAACTTCTAAGGATTCTGACTTCTGATCCAGCTGCAAATCTTTCTTATGCAAATCCTTCACAAGCCTTAGTGGTTTTTCTGTTGCACTTAATTTTCATTGATGCTCCATTCCCAAGGGCATGGGAGCTGGAAATGTTCCCATGACCCTTCACTCTCTGACCTGAGCCAGGCCAGCTGAAGGCTGTCCACCAGGCTCCCACTGAGTAGCACACAGGACCACACTACCCCACTCTGGTCACTGCTTTGGCACGATACCATGACAGAGCAGTTGAACTTATCCCAGTATTTGCCTGGGGCATACGAGTGTCCTTTGACAGCAGGGACACTCTCAGAACTATGGAAGGGACACTCTTGCTGGCAGTGCATGCAGTGGTCAGACACTGCCCATTGATGCCTCTCATGAATAGGGGCATGGGTGCCAGATCTCTGTGATCCCTACTCAAAGGGAAAGTGTGGGTAGGATGTTATCTGTTAGAATGATTTAGCAATATATCAGGAGACATGGAGCAGGGCTTACAGATAAAGGCTGGCACAAGGTGCTGAATACAAAATTGTTTATTGTTTCATAATGCATGAAGTAGGAGTTTCAAATGATATTAGCAGGTGCTGAGTTTAGGAAAGTGATCTTCTCACACAGTTCATGAAGCTTGTGACCACAGGTCCTCCTGGCTGCCATATGTTCATGTGGTTTGTGAGAAATTCACGGAAATAAAACCTATCAGGAGCTATTAACCACAGAGAGAGACTCCTTCTTATCCCTGAGCAGCACTATCCAGCTGTCCTCAGGGCTCTGCTGGAGACAAGCCAGAAATGGCTCCTATGATGAGCAGTGCTGCATCTACATCTTGCTGAACTCTCTGCTCTACAGATAGACACAGTTCAGGTGTTTCTGTTGACAGCACTGCCAAGCAGAGACAGGAGGGATAGGTCAGTCTGCTTGGGATTTGTTCAGTTAAACTGTGAACTTCCTTTGGTGGCTTGCAGGAATTATGTCTAAGTAGAAGGATACTGTGTGGTCAGTTGAGGTGAGCTGAACGTAACTTTTGCAAGCTCCACTTTTACAGAGGGTGCAGCTAAAAATTGACTGAGAAACACCATTTGAAAATGCTGGTTTATATCTGAGTTGTTTTTCATTGAAACTGATTTATTACCTGTTAGGAAGAAAAGCAATCACTGCAATTCCAATGAGGTAAAGTAGCTAGAAAAACCAAAGGTATGCTAAGGCTGTACTTACTTTTACATTATAATCCATTCAGGCCCTTTGTCTTAAAAACAACTCTCTGCAAAGGAGCCCAAAGATAGAAAATGAAAACAAAAAATTGGATATTACGTTTAATCAGAAAGAAGAAATTGTTCACATGGCCGAGAAACTGATGTGACACAGAAATTATATCTGTGAATAGCTGCTGTGAGTTTTCTCCTTGCACACCCTAGTTCTGATATTCCATTCAATACTGTGCTGGGAAAAGGGCTGCAAAAACAAGGCTCAAGTATCTTCCCAACAGTAAAGGTTCCCACCACCACCACCTCTTTGAATCCATTGCAGTCCCGTCTGTCCTGAGAGATGGAGGTGATTTCTACTGCTGGTAGCAAAATGTCCAGTCTTCCAAATGTGCTCATAAGAGCAAAGGTCTTTGTGAATCAGTCATGAGAAAAGACTTTAAAGTTGGCTAACCCTGGTAGTAAACCAGACTTATGAATTTCTTCTTCTCCCTTGGATATATTTTGTTACTCTTCAGAAATAAACATTGCTGAATAACGATGACTTTTTATAAATAATACACTCCCTCCTACAAGCTGCATGAAATGTTAAAACTCCAGAATGGACTATAAATGCATTAATAAATCTTTAGGATCCATGCATTTCAATCCATCTATTTAAAACTGAAGGTAAAAAGAACACAGTATTTATTTGCGTTTTCCATGCCCTTTGTGCACTTTTCCTGACATCAATTTAATGTGCGGAGCAGCACAAAATAGTGTTCCAGTAAAAATTGCAATACTTTGTTCTGTCCCTTGGCATGCGCCGGCAAATTCAGTTGAAAGCAAAGCGTAACACAAGACAGCTTTTTTGGCACAACAGGTCACCAAAGCAGTGGAATGTTTCAGTCAAAACTCAAAGTGTGAGACATTGCTGAAAGGCAAGTTGTTCTTTCAGGCAAAGCTGAGACCTTTCTTCATCTTTATACATGAGAAGTCTTGCTCTGAAGCAGTTAATTACAATGAAAAATATGACATGGTTTTCTCATAACTGCTCATGAACTGTGCTTGGATTCCATACTAGTTCCAGGGAAGAACAGGAGCCATATTTTGTCTCACAAGCAAGGCGGGGTGGGGGGGGAGATGAATGTAATCTACTTGTTGTTTATAGACCCAAAGGATCCCTCAGAGCATTAAAAATCTATGTGGTATCCAAGAGTGGCACACTTTGCATGGAGATATGTGATTTTGCTGAAAGCTGTATAAAATCTGTAAAAGTGCATGTAGGCAAAGAACTCCCTGCTGCCTGTGCATTCGAGTGAAGCCATGTGTGCTTTTCCTGCCCACATGAAAAATAGATGATCATAAAATCTGCTTGAGAGTCACAAACTTCTGACAGAAACACGTATCTAGGCTAAGACCAACTTTTGGTCAAACCAGGCCTGAAAACACACAGACCTGAAATTAGCTTTGATCTTCCATGGTGAGGGGAGAAATTCCAGCTTCATACACAGCAAGTGCCTGCATGTGTGTACTTCACTGGTCATCTGCTGGAACAGGTGACATCCTTTCCTTCTGCCTTGGGTCTTTTAACTGGCAACTGGGCTTCCAAGCCTTTTCTAGTGGGGTCTTTTTGAACCAGACCCACATTTTGTCAAGAAGGATTACCATTGAAAATTGGTGACTCCCACACTCAATTTTCTTTAGGATAGGCTGCAATCCTTTAGGATTAGGATGTTTGGGCAAGTCTCTCATAGGTTAAATAGATTTTTTCACCTTTTTTTTTTCTTAGGAAGTACAACTAGCATGGTAGATTGCAGTAGGTCACACAGGTAGTTCTCACTCTCAAGAGCTGTGCATGGTGGTGTTTGGTTGGAGCTTTTTTCAATTCTGTATATGCATGTTTCATGGACAGGTGTGTTTCATGTGGTGGCAACAGGGAAGAGGCTAACTCAGGTGTCCCCTGTGTATTTGGTGGGATTTGTTCTTAGCAGCTGTGGAACATCAGCCCGTACTTCAAGTGCTAACTCAAAGAAAACATTGTTCATGAATATTAACTGAACTGTAAAAACCTTTATTTCATTGATATTCTTGACCAAGGTTAGCTTCCTAAGGCCTTTAGAGACATCAGACACAGGACATAAAGTGTTTTAAAGATAAGGATTCATTAACTTATTTTCATTGTCTTTGGATAGGCAGAGAAAAAAGAGAATGGGTATTGTGTACTTAGAGCTTGTGTTGCTGAGGAGGTTTTGGTACACTCATCTGTACCATTTGACTTCTCCCAAGTTCTGGGAAACTTTCTGGAATCTGCATCCTCCCAAGAGCAGCACAGCCAAGATATAATACAAGTGTGAATAACAGAGGTTGCGCAATTCCTCACCAGTACAGTGTCTGCTGGCCAAGCATAGCAACAGAAGGCATTACTCACAGACATGCCTATGTGGGACTGGGATCAGGTGCAGTCTGGCCCCAGGCCCTCTCTGCCAGCTGCTACTGTCCAGTCCCGGCAGAAGGACTGCAGTGCACAGCCAAGACCCACCCTGCCCTAGCTTTGAGACATTTGAGGGCCTGAAACACGTCAAGCAGCTGCTTGTCAGCTGGGAGCTGATCTCCCAGCATGGCTACGCATGGCATGGCCACGTGTATTGGATAAATCTGCATTGGTGTCAGCTGCCCTTGAATACACCCATTAGCCTGTTTCTTGTAGCATGAGCATTTTCAAACTGTGCAGGCCTCAGAAAAGCTCTACAAGAGGTGGGTTTAACATTCGAGATGTAGCCTGCCCTCATCAAGTATAAGAAGGACTCTTCCAGGAAGGTTGTGATCATTTTTGCTGCTCATCTGGCATTAGAGTCAAATGTGTAGCTGCAAGGAACCTCACCGGTGGCTCAGTAACATGACCTCAGTGTTTCAGTGAGGAGATGCTGGGCGTAATTTCACCAGCCTAGCGCTGCCTGCATGGTTTACAAGTAATAGTTTTTGTGCAGTGGTGAGATGGGATGGGCTCATCAGAGAGTACAAGACTGTAGATGTCAACCAGCCTAAGTGTTGAAGTATAGCTGGGAATAATGTGTTGCTTAGAGATTGTGTGTGCAGTGTCGCATTAAGAGCGTAGCATGCTTTGGAGCTAGGAACTACATGAAAAAAATGATTGTATCTAAGTCTCTATAATCCAAAAGAAATTGCTAGAGAGCATATTTGAAAAAAGGGGCTTGGGGGTCTAGCCTAGTCCATTTTGGAACAGATGTATTTTTTTATCTTAAAATGTTTTTATAAGTAGAGTTTTCAGATCAACAAGGAAAATCTTTTTAAGACACCAGTGCTAGTCAGAGGAAAAATGGTCCTATTCTGCCATAAGGAGATTGCCCTTCAGACGCTTTCAGGTTCACAGTTCAGGCATCATGTTGTGGCAATTACAGGACCTCTGGTGGAACTTCCACATCCCAAAGTCTGAGAACCAGTATACAAAGAGAGGGCTTCTTCGTGTCCCCAGGCACTGTTGTGCGAGTGGTTGACAATAAAGCAGGGTTAGTCAGCATGGTGAGCCTGAAGCTCAGTGGCTGCGGTGTTTTACAGCACTCTGGGACAGCACGGGCCAGAGCCCGGCTCTGCTGCTGGATTTAATGGTACTCTGTGAACACCAGGTACACTTGTGGGATCATCTGGAGCGTGAGTTACTGTGGCAGGAGAAACATGTCAGAGAGGGTCTGGCTGCTCGTCTGTTAAGGACTGACCTAGCAGTTTCATTCCTTATGTGGTCTGGTTAGACTGGTCTAGAGATGAGGCCAGCGGTGTGGGGGGAGTTGGGTGTTATTCCTTTTGTTCTTTCTCATCTATAGAAAATTTGTTGCAGGGAGTGGGGTGGGGGTGGGGAACGTGATTACTGATACTGATGGGTACTTGACAAAGACAAAGAGTTTTGGCCAGTCCCAGGGAGAAAGGGGAGGGGGGCAGCTGTGGAGTGGGCTCACTCGCTGGGGGAGCACTCTCAGAGCTGCAGTTGCTGGAAGAGGCTCGTCTTAACCCAGACAGAGCTTCTTCTGCTACTGCTGCTGCTCCTTCTCCTCCTTTCCATGGCTCGCACCCCCCTGTCCTGCTGGTAGTCCTGCTGAGACCCCTTACGGAGCTGCTGACCCACCTCGTCCATCCACTGCCCCAGGACTTCTGCGTCTCAGCTCGGGGGTGTTTTCCTCAGAGCCCTGCCAGAGATCTGGATCAACAGCCCAGGGAGTTGGTGAAGCAAGCCTTTTTCCTCCATCTTCTTCCCGTCTCTGTCACGGGGCCCCTGATTCTGTTTCTTTGTTAATACCGCAGTTATTATTGTTTTGTGTACCTTGTTACATGCACTAGTAAAGGACTGCTATTCCTACCCCAAATGTTTGCCTGAGAGCCGCTTGATTTCAAAACTGTAGTAATTTGGAGGGAGGGGGTTTCCAAGGGAGGCTCCTGCCTTCCCTAGCAGATACCCGTCTTTTCAACCCAAGACACGGTGCCTTTATGACCTGTAGCTACATAGAAATAAAGGTAGGCTGGGGTGGAAGAAGGGAGGAGAGTGGAGGAAAAGAAGAAAAAGGGAATAGAAACTGCAGGTTTTGCTAATTGCAACCAGGGGAAGGGAGAGAAGTGAGACCACCCAGAAGAACCAGGGAAGTGGGAAGAAGAAACAAGGGGGGAGCAAAAAGATAGGAAGGGAGAGGAGGACATTCCCCTGGTGAGGCTATGTGACCGTGGTATCTGTGGACAGCCAGAACATTTTTGATTTTTAAGCATCTCAGTGATATCTCAAGCAGAGAGCTAAATTTTAACAAGCAATAATGAATATGAGACGGGAAAAAAAAAGATAAAAGTAAAAACAAAAAGGAAGAGGGGAAGGGGAAATAAAAGGACTGTGATAGCATTTGAAATAACTGAGTGGTATAAAGAAGTGAAGAGATAAAAGGAAGGAAAAAAATTGATCTGGCACTAGGTGCTCAGCTGACAGATGCTCTGTAAGCCCACAGAAGATGAAAGATGAGATTCAGTATAACCACTAGCAGGCAGTAAAAATTAGTATTTTCTTTCTGCATAGGTCTTGATCAGTAAATAGGAAACTATAGCCACGGATTTGTGTGGATCTTCATCAGAGCTTTAGAACATATCGGAATGTTCAAATTGATACCCTTTAGTTGTAGCAAAGACTTCTGGAGTACAGGTGGGCAGAAGAGGTCAATACAGATAGCAGCAGGCAGGCAGAGGAGGGAGCAGACAAAGATGTACAGGCGAGAAAGGAGCCAGAAGAAAACTTGGTTTAGAGCTTAGGGAAAAGCTAGACGGGAATTAACTGAGCGTGAAGTATTCCTTGGCTCCCGCATACCATGCCACTATATGAAGGAATAACAAGCAGTAGTACTGGTGTAAGGATTTGTGTGGACTCTCGACTTAGGGGTCAGAAAGGAAACCTCCTTTCTTTCGGGAACAGCAAAATTCCAGCAGGGTCTCCTCGCACACATTCGGGGGTCTCCAAAGGGAACAGTACCCTACTCCCGCCTGCAGCGCCCACTCCCGTGGCTCGCCCACCGTGCCGGAGCGCTCGGGGATGCCGAGCTTACCCCCATGGGCGGAGAGGAGGTGGAGGAGGGGTAGGGCCAGCCCAGCCCGCCTGCCTGCCTAACGCCTGGAATGGGCACTGAGCGGCGGTCCTGCCCGGCCCGGCTGCTCCGCCGGCGGCTCCCACCGGCACCGGCGGCCGCGGGGTCCAGCGCCCGTGTTTGGAAAGCGCTTCCCTGCTGCCATCTACAGAAATCGATCCCATCTCTTTTTATTATTCTCCAATCTAACGCGTCCTTGTCTCCCGAGCCGCCCCATCCCGCCGGCAGCATGGCCGCACGTTAAGTGCCGGTCGGGGGCCGGGGGTCCGATTTACCTGGGGGTGTCTGTCGGTTTCGCTCCGCCCGGGCGGCGGGTGCGGAGATGCGCTGAGAAGGGAAGAGGCCAAGCTGGGCCGCCTCGACCCCTGCGGCGGGGCAGGCGGCTCGCAACACCGGCCGAGGAGGGAGGGTGAGGGGGACACTGATGTTGTGCTCCCGCCGCCGGGGAAGTTAGGGGAGTCCCTCCTGACTGTCCTGGCAACCGCCTGCTAAAACTGAAGCCCGAGATAGCAAGGAGGAGGGAGGAGGATCCGCGGCGCAGGGCGGGAGGCGGCTCTCGCAGCCCCGTGGCACATCGCCGGCTGGAGGTGGCGGGACGCTGCTCCGGGGCCGCGCTCCGCCAGCGTGCCTTAGGTGTGGGGGGCAGAGCAGCCCTCCGTGCCAGCATGATGGTGCATTTTCCTCCGGCTCCGTCGCGGGAATGGTGGGATGGTGCCGCAGCCCGAAAAGACCTTGGCTGCTGCCTGCCGAAGCTGGGCAAGATCTTCCTTGTCTCTCTTCTCCCTGCTTTCCTCGCAGTGCTCGTTTCTTCCCCTCGCCACCTCTCCGGCCCTGTGCCCGCTCCAGACCCTACAGCTGTGACGGTGTTTTATTTTCCTAACGTCGCAGCCGCGCGTGCTTAAACACCGGCTCCCGGGAGCGTGGTTGGCAACTTCAGTGGCGCCCGGGCGAGTGCGGTGTGTGCGCGGAAGGTGTCGCGGGCGTCCCTGCCCGCGGCCGCGCTTGCCACCTGCGGCTCGGCGCCGTGTGCGCACATGTCCGGGCGCGGAGAGGCACGACGCTGCCCGGCCCTCGCCCCGTCGGTGCCGGCGCATCCCCGCAGCCGGCAGGACAGCGCCCAGGGGTGCAGGGATGCAGAGCGCTGCCCGCGGCCCCGCGGTCCCCGCCACCGCCCGGCCC